>JBCFXI010000915.1:0-94108 GCA_038496175.1 Ampulex compressa
CTGGATCGACGTTGGGATTGGTTATTAGAGGGGCCGGGGGTGGAACAAAACATCGTGTCCCTGGAGCGGATATATATATATATATAGCACGCTTCTCGTGTGGTAATTTCTGATACGTAAAACTTCAATGGATATGAGTCGCGCTGCTTTTTCTTTTTGTGCCACGAGAGAGACGTTTGTTTTTGTAGGATTAAAAGGTATTTATACAATTTCACAGACCAAGCCGCGAGTGTGCTACGGTTAGGAAGACATTGAAATAATCGTTCGGGGAAAAAAATCCGAGCGTGCAGAAATAGGATTTTGATTTAATTATATAAATTATGAAGCGAAGTTTGAAAATATTGGAGTTTTTTAATCGTAAATCGTTATCCTCGGCACGAATGCCCGGGCTCGATTTATGACTAACTCGACGATTGTATCGGGCAACCCGGAAAATCACTGCCGTTTTTTCTATCAAACTTCATCGTAAAAATTCAAAATAGATTACCTCTCTGTTTGAATATTCCGCAAAAAAAATTCGATGCGAGTCGCAGCGATATCTTCTCATCAGCCGCAATACCACGCTCTACCCCCATAATCATACCCTTAGCTTATACCTCCACGAAGAATTTGATAGCAACTAAAAGATTAAAGTAACACTACCACATATATATATATATATATATATATATATATATATATATATATCATCAATACTACACCCTTCTATGCTCAACCAAACACACGCAACCCACATCGCCTACCCGCGATGCAAATATCCTCTCAGCTCTGTACGATTCCCGCCTTACAGGATCCCAACACGCGAGGTGCAGCGTGCAAGAGAAGCTTCCGGTAAAAACCTCGGCGGAGGCCAAGAAAAAACCTCGCGTTTCTTCGACGATGCCGAGAGCCAGGGGAAGGGCAGGGTGGGTCGTGACTCGCGGCAATTCACGGGGAAACTCTCGCAGACGTCGACGAGGATCCGCGCGGCCGGGTGGAGAAGCGAGGCCGAGTGGGTGGACTTTTAAGTCGCTGAGACAGCGGCGCCTACCGGCGGGCGGTTATTCAAATGAAATAATGCGGCCCGTAAAACCGGCCGCGAAATGAGCGCGGCTAAAATTACACCGGGCATTCGTCGTCGTTCCTTAGACGGCCGAGGAAAAAGCGGCGGGACGGGGAAACTGCGAAGAGCGCGGAAGAGGAAGGGGAGGGGGGGCGCGAAGTGCCACTGGAGACAGTTACCCCTCGCCCATGAGTGTCGGATGGAGGGGAGGGCCGGGCGAGCGGCTCGAGAGCGGGGTGGGGGGGGGGGGGAAGACGAAGGAGCGGCGCCAGGGGCGAAGGAGGTCTAAGCACTCTGTTTAATCTACCGTGTTGCATAAATGCATAATCTTTGCTCCCTCGAACTCGGAGATACTGGGAGCTCTTTCTTGCCACGGAGCGTCGCTTCCGTTTCGACGTCGTCGCCTTCGTCCTCGCCGTCGGCCCTGCGACGTCCACCGCGGATGGTCGTTAGGAAGAGCCGACTCGCGGTTTACCCACCGGACCCGCCGTTTCTCGGCTCGGTTGTCCTTAAATGGGCCGCTCGTTTATCCTGCGCGCCTAATGGCACGGCAGAAATCTCGGGCGTTCTTAGGGAAATATACCGAGGTATGCGTTTGAAACGGTGCTATGCGCTGCTTCTCGCGTGAAGACGCTCGGTGTGGGGGCAAAGAGGAGCGAGGAGCGGAGCGTCTTTATAAGAAGCGCGTGAAAGAGGGAGAGAGAGGCAAGAGATATCTTTTTCGCGGAAAGTGAAGATATAATATTATGTATTTCTCATACAATAGTAACGATGCTTTCTTATCACCTCTAGGATGTGAGCTTTGAATCATGTTCCTGTGGTCCACGAAAGATTGATGAACGTGTGAACTGTTTCGCGAAATAATGGAGCACGATATCGTCCGTATTAAACACGCACGCGGATGTATATAAAAATTCCAACGCACATAAACAAACGGACAAGTGGAGAGAGCGGTGGCTCCGATTTACGCGCCTTCGAGCCGAGCGGGGCAGGAAGAGTGGCAGGATGACGAAACAATTTGCAGGATTTGCAGGCGTAGCTCTCGTGATCTCGCACGAGCACGATCGCCAGGGGTCTGGATCGTTGTCGGGCGATCGAAGATTCGCGATCGAGGCGCAGGATCGGAGTTTGCAGAAGTACGGAAAACTCGGTCGGAATGGAAATACGGGGAGGCGCAGAGGGGCTTGGGGCTAGAATCCGCGGACGGGGGAGAAAGAGGACGGAAGAGAGCGCGGAGCAAGTGCGCGAGACTCGAGAAGCCGTAGCGAGCTGGTTGCAGGTCAATTTAATCCTGGACGGTAGTTCGAGTCCACTTAAGTACCTGGTAAATAGATTCCAATCGAGCACCCATCCTGGATCCCTGCAGACATTCGATTCTCTCTAGTCCGCTCTCGACCTCTCTCGGCTCCAACGCACCTAGCCCCCGTCGAGCCTCCGATCTGTCTCCGCCTGTCCGTTCTTCATTCCGTCGCGTGTGTATATTTCCTCCAGTTTTTTTTACCCTGCCAACCGTTCGGAGGAATTGATGGAGACGCCGAACAAATCGCGCGCGCGCGTTTTTTGCCCCTTTTAATTCTCCTCGCAGTACGTTAAGATTATTTAGTCCTGCGCCTAGTCGACGTGAACCATCGGCTTGTAGGAGATATACGTTGAGAATCAATAAGCGAAGAACGACAGATTGGAATAGTAAATTGATGGAGAAACGCTTTTACGTTTCAAATACGTGGAGAGAATACTTTTCCATAGGAAATTTTTGGTGCTGTTATATATGTTAATGGATATATTTCTAGGTGTTAAGGTAATTCATAATACTGAAGCTGATTAAATCGTCCTAGGAGACCATGTTTAGATTAAATTACACGATTGAGATTGAGTCAAATTTTAGTGAGACTATTTTTCAATGCGACTATTTATTGAATAGCTAACGTTTCTTAATAGATGTGTTTTGTAATGGGGTATATATACGAGAGGAATTCTTGATCCGTGCGAAGGACGACATTCATCGAGGAAACGGTGCCACGAGTGTAATGAACGGAGGCATCGGATGCGATCGAATAAAATCTGATCGATCGGCTCAAGACCCGGGTCTCAATGCCTCCATCGACGGGGAAGGTTTTTAATAACCGCGTTATCCAACTGTTCGAACGGAAGGCGGCCCGTCTAGGAGAACATGGCAACTACTCCCCGGTAAGGGTTCTCTACGACTTTGTTGATAACTAAAGTGCTTTCTGTGATTATAGCGCGGCCAAGTTGTACGTCGAGTTGCGCTTCGAAGTTGCAACATTCCGACGGAAATTCTCGACTGTTCATTAACGTTCTAATTACTGCACTCAAACTTTTTAATTAATAACGCCACTTGCGCGAGACACCGCGATCGCTGTTGTTAAAACCGGTAGACCTCCTTCCCCTTCCTCTCCTTTTTCCTCTTTTTTGCGAGGCGCGAAACCCGCCGCTGAGACGTTATCGCGCGGCCTTATTCGAGATTCCGGCGGAACTTTTTGCGCATACTATTTATAGCGGCACTTTGTATCGGGTTCTTTATATGAACGAGGAAATGCTGAGAAATGCAAATACCGTACGCGGGTATTTCCGATGCACCTACGCCTCGGTCAATTTCGCCTCGATGAAATCAGACGGCTGACGTGACACTTTAAACTAAACGTATTTCTTATTCGCGACCGTAAAAGGTAACATCGGATTCTTCGCTAACTATGACCGTGTGGAATAAATTTGTCACGATTTATGTCCGAGATATTCACACTTCTGATAAAGTGATCGGGGGAATATAATCCCTTTTGAGGAAAAATATACCTCCAATTAATAACACTAGCATTTCTTTATGTTACTACTGGGATAAAGGATACGAGTAATTATTTATTTTACCCACATTGTACGTATTGTCAACCGGTCGTTATCTATATTCAATGAATTTCCAATCATTGTGAACTGATCAGAGCTCGTATACACCGAGTCTTTTCTCCGCTGATTTAAATTCCAGTTGAGCCGACAAACAATCCCAGCCGCCTTCCCTTCTTTACCATTGGAAATGCACAAAAGGTCCCAGGGAATGATCCTGTAAATATCCTCCCTGGTAGACTCGCGGACGAATAATGAAGTGATTCAATTTCACGACAGCTGGCAACCGCCGGTACAGGTTTCCAGCCACGATAATCGCATTTATGCCGTCGCGAGATTCCTTTTCACGATACGGATCGTCGGCTTATTCCTGGCCCAGTTTCGGCCTCGTCATTCTCTTGGAAAATAGCGCGATCATGCGGCGCCTCTTAGCAAGCGGCGCATCGAAGCCTCGTTCGGCTATTTTTTGCTTCGTCCAGTCGACTGTTTTATCGTCTGGGTGTAGTATAATATTTTTGAAGGACCATGAGCATTTGGAATAAATCTGTCATGATCGATGTCTAAAGAATTTATCTTTTAGACGAAGTGATTGGATAAATATTATTTTGTTCCAGGAAAGAGATGCATCAAATATTCAAATTAATTTCATTCTTTGGTACTTTTATCGTTTATCGCCATTTTTAAAGTAATCCCCTCTCCTCCCCAATAGTACGTATAAAGTTTGGAAAAAATAAGACAAACCGTTGTTGGCATCATCAGCACCGGCGTACATAGTATTTCCGCAACTCCAATCTCCACAGGACGATCAGGCCTTTAGATGCGAATGATACAATTATTCCTGGTTTATTCTTCGACTTCCTCCTGGCCTCGTTTGGGCTCCGCCGTTCCATCGGAAAATAGCGCGATCCTGCGGCGCTTCCTTGCAAACAGCGCATCGAAAGCGCGTCCGGCCATTTTCCGCTTCGTTTGGCCCCCGTGGCCCCTCGTTATTCGACGGGTCGAATGTTGATTTTCACCGGCGAGTCATTCGATTACGGCAATTAACTCACCGTCGAACGAATAATAATGCGTGTTCCGTCGCGGTGCCGCTCGCCCGATTCGATTCCGCTTCGGTTGTTCTCACGTGACGCGCGTTTAGCTGCGCGAATTAAATTCCTGATTAGGATACGTCCGGGTTTGCTATGTTCAAACCTCGCGCCAGGCTTTCTGCGGATGTGTGAACTCGTGTGCGCGCCAGGACGTGAGTGAGCGTCGCAAATTAGGGGGAATTTACAAATTGGCGTTCAAAGCTGGGACCTTTTCTCTTTGCGAGCGGAATTTGTTCGATATTAATGACGATAGAGGGAATATCGCGCGAATGACCGGTTTCCGCGGATCGTTATGGATATTTGGTCGTTTCATACGCAAATTGGGTTTGAAGAGAACGACCTTTGAGGATATTGTTTTTGGCTAATGATCTCCGGAGTTTTGTTTTTTCTTGGCTTTGTTAATTCGAGGCTTTACTCGTACGATCATCTCTCGGTTTTATAATTACGGTTGGGTAAAACGGGCGAATCGAACTTTGTACGTTTCACGGTTGTTAGTTGCGGAGAGCTTTTGCGGAAATCGCGTAACGTTCGTGCGTTGTAGCGATAATCAATATGGCGGTTAAAGTAACTTTCTCTTTAAATGAAAAAGGTATAGCAAATCTTCCATGCTTCATCGACGCGAGGCTTCATACATACATATATATATTTACACTCGCCCGAAAGCAGTATTTACTTGCCCGAGTAAATTAAGCACTCGTTGAGGTTGTTACACCTGCTAATGTTTCCCACGTGGTCTATTAAAACTTCCAGGCTCTCACTAGGAGAAACAGGAAGTGAACGACAGCTTGTAATTAAACGTATAAGCTAACCGACGCGGAAAATATTTTACATTCTATAAGAAATAAGGATAATCGACTGCGTGGAGTACATATTTGTAGATTATGACCAAAGTATACATATTATATAGCAAGGCCTCTTAAAATAACCAGCATGATGCGCGATCAATGCATTTCTCTTGGATCCATGAATGTCGATAGGAAAAATATTAACTATCGACGGTTGTCGCACGGTACCTTAACTTTCACCCGTTTAAACCGTCGATCCGCTAACACAATTTCAATATCAAACGTTCTCAGATCGGAAAAACCAAAAAATCACGCTTAAATCTTTTGCATTCACCATGCACGGCGATATCTACTGTACGATATTGGCCCCTGCTCGCAGCCTTATAGGACCGTAAAAAAATATATTTAAAGCGCCGAAGGAAAAGGGCCGAACCTTCCTCGTCCAGCGGGTTATCAATTTCCACGTTCATATTTTACGATAGCGACGTGTACTCGAGCATACAAAGGGCGCCTTCGTGTAACCGCGGGGTGAAGGCGGTTGATGTAGGATAGACCATCGTCAGATTCAGCCACGGGGCCACCTATTATTCTTGCGGATCGGCGTGCGAGTATCAAGATCCAATTAACGCGATCGCATCTGCGCGTGGCCCGCGATATGCAAGGCGATAAAGGCCGATCTCGATAAGTCGAGACGCAATTTACCCTCGGGAGGGTGCGAGCGCTTTTTATCCCGTTGAAACGGGTCTACCGGAATTTATCTTTTCCTTTTTTGCCCCCTCGAGGAGAACCTGTGTGGAAATACCTACAAGGTAATTGGCGGAGATCGCGAGCGAAAGGAAAATAAGAGAAACATTTCTTAGCGATCGAGAGAATTGGTGTACAGATTTAAGTTATGTCCCGATATATCAGAGCTGCGTTGGTTATTGAGCTGCTACTTAAAAGTAATCAAAACATTAAAGATTATTCAGAAGGATACGAAAATCGCATATTTAAAAATGGTTTTATTCGTATACTGCTTTCCGAATACACAATTAGGCAAAGTCGATTCTAAGTGTGTATTTGACAATTTACCACAACTTTTCTGTCTTTAAACATAAAGACCTTAAATCTATAATGTAACCACGATATCATAATAATTATGTAAATAAACCGTATAATTAATTTACGCTTAATACCTACGACTTGATTATTTGCAATATATCTCAAGTTTAACGAATAAGGTTCCTGAACGTAAAACCTACCACCGCTACAAAAAAAAAAACAGAAATCGCGGTCACGACATTGCAACCTATGACGTTCGTGATTAATTCACTTTTATCCGGCGCTGGTAATTTACATCGTACGTATCGTTAATTACGAACGCTGTGTCAGCAGTAGGGCGGCGAACAGGTCGCTCTCTAATTACGATGTAATAAACGAAATGGAGAAGGAGGCCGACTGACACGTCGGTTACGTGGCTCTCGTTATTTCAGCACGATATCGATATCGCCGTACGAAGCGCGGATAATCCCCGTGCAATGTGCTAGTTAGGTTCTTTTAATATCTCGTACAATTAAAAGACCGCGGCAAAAAGGGAAAACCCAATAAAGAGCAAAAAAAAAACGTACTACCTCGTTTTTACAGCTATCAAGAACACGATTTAAAAATATTTAAATCCTACACCCCCTTTAAAAATCTCCACACATTTTCTCCCATTCGACAGCTCTTTGTAAACTTCACTTTACAGAGGTGAGCACTTCCAAAGTTCCCTTTCAAACTCCCCAGTTCGTTAAAGCCAAAGCGCCTGCATTCGAAGGCTAAGATTCTCTATCCTCGAACAGCTCTACGACCCCCTCCTTCGATCTTTAATTTTTCCATCGCACCCAAATACTCCCGCCTCATCACGAACATCCTGCAACGCGATGTTTTTCCGCAATTCTCCTATCGCCTCGGAGCAAAGGCGCGTTATATAAGCACCGTGCACCGCGAGGATTACCGCAATTCTCTAACCGTGTTAGAGCGAAACCGTGCTGTAGAAGTACCATGTTGTACAGGCGGCACCCGTACCTGATTCACATTCCCAAAGCTCGAAACGAGGAGCAAAAAGGCCGCAGGATCGTTGCACCGCAAGGTACGTGACCCTATCTCCTCTCTCGATATGGCGCAAAGGGCTTCCTCGGCCCTGTATCGCCCCCTGCCCCCTTCCTCCAGCCCTTCCTCCTGCCCCTTCGGGCACATTGGATCGTGGTAACGGAAGCGGGCGGAATCGGCGAGGTCACGATTGCCACGGATAAGTAAATGCAGCGGGGAGACAGAGTACACGGTGCGCCACAACCAACGGAAATCCCTTCCACCCTCGGACTTCTTCCCTTTGTTTTCGAGGTTTGTTTATCGAGGCACGGCCCGGGCGAGCTGAGTCTCCAACTTTCTGCCTCTCTCCATCTCCCTCCCTCTCCCTCCCTCCCTCCCTCTCTCTCTCTCTCACTCTCTCTCTCTCTCTCCAGCTTTCTTCTCTGGGTCCGACAGCCCGGCCAACCTCCGATTTCCTATCGTGCCAACCCCGCGAGCCAATGTTTCGCCAAACATCCGCATTTTTCTCCGTTGCACCGACACTGTACCGCCAAGGCAATCGTGTGTCCTTTGTTCGTGCGATACGTCGATCGTGTGCCGTGCGCCTTGCGACCTCGGACACTGGCTTTTCCCCCTTCTTCCGCCGGGCATCGATCCCCGGTGGAGCGCTGTTTCCTTTGAGATATTCACGAAGAAGGTACACTCCGGATCGTGGATCTTGTATATCGGGGAGTGTGCAATCGAAACGTGTTGCTTTGCTTTCGTTGGGCTCCCTTAGTTGTTACGAGGCAAGGTGCTTTTCCCTGGTGCTCATCAGCCGGGTACTCTGAATTAGTATGACGATGAGTCAACGTGCGGGAATGTTTAAGAAGATAATTACGAGGGAGAAAACGATGACTCGCTTGTTATTTTCGTGCTTGAATCGTTGTAAGGGGGAAAGGTCGCTCGTCGGTCGTTCGATTATCGAGTGTTAAATCGCATTTAAGTATAGCTTTGATACTCTACCGGAATACACACACACACATATATATATATATATATTAGCAGGAAGATGATGAAAACGGAGATTTTATCAAATCCCTAAGGTGCATGATCAATTCACGGAAGATGTTAAAATTATTTCCCTGGTCAAGGACTTAAAAAGGAAACAATTCAAAATATAATGTAAAACAAAAAGATGTGACTGTAAAAAAAAGTAACGTACTTTGTAACTCGATTTGCCACAAATGCACAACGTGTTTTAATAAAAATGAATGAACATTTATTAATTATATTCGCTAAAAATGTTAAAAATTTGACCAAAAGTATCCTTTTTGATTTTAAAAATATCAGCTTAAATACCTATTTCTTTGTTAATTAGTCTTGAATAAATAATTTGTGTTTAAGAGATTATTGTTGTATTACTTACTCTACGTGTAATAATGCATGATTTACTAAATAAATACTTTTCATATTTAAACAATATTAATTTTAACATTTTCCGTGAATTGATCATCTACCTTAGGGATTTTTCCCTAATATATATATATCAGCAGAGAGTTTTATTTATAGAATCCTAAGAATACTGCAATTATGATTATTACATTTACATATACATAGTTCAGCTAAATCTGCATCATCGATAGCGATGTACATGTGTCTGTGGGTATATTTTTGCTTCTAAAATATTTTTACAGATATAAACACCAATTGCCTTTATGACTACACTTACGCATAGCGTGAGATTCTGCCTATACTACAACTTCACTTTTGATATTAACAAAAGTCTCAAGTTAATCAATTCAAGAAAATTCTAAGATAGTCAAATTCCATCCTTTTAAGAACTTTAGATATTTCCCCATTACCATCGCTCCACAAAATAAAATCAAGTAACAGAGGTTTCAAACTCCACATAAATTCATCGATATGTCGAAATAATAGATGGAATGACACCTATAAGCTTCACCGCCAAACTTGTCGTAAAAATATCGTAAAATCAGATAGCAAGAAATACAGCGTGTTATTAAGATCGTCCAAAGGAGCGCGAAAAAGGGGCATTTAGCTGGTTATGCACGTCAATCCGCCATACTATCGCTTGGCCGACCCGAGTAATTCCTTAATATCAACGGTGATTAATATCCCTCCCCCCGGAAACTAAAAAGGAGGCGACAGAATCAAAGCCTTGGCGCGAGGAATTAAAAGAACGGAGGTAAGGAACACCGACCCCGGGGGAGATGATTAAGCGTCGCGACGCCTCGAGCGTGAGGCGAAGGTCTCGACCGATTCGACGCCCCGTTTGAAGCCCAAGATACCTTGGCCATATACATGGGTGTGTATACGTTCGCGTGTGTACGAGTATCCAGGAAGAGTAATATTAATAGCTCGATATAAAAGGGATAATCCACGAGGCTCCTCCGCGCTATTTGTAACGATCAATAACGTACACCGTCCGAGGGGTGTCGTTTTTCAACCCCCTTTGGGCATTTTTCGTCCGCCTAATAATCCGAGGATGGCCCGTGAAAAACCGGGCCGGACACCCTCTTTGATTCACTCGGAAGGATATTCATATCGTGTTGATCGAGGACGGGCGATTTTTCACGCTTCGCCCTGCTGCCGCAGCTCGAGTGCTCTCCCCTTTTTTTTTGCCACGCGTCACAGGAAAATCTCGCCCTTTTTCATCGATGAGATATTTCGCAGGTCCTGCGACAGTGGTTTAGTTTGTTATTTTAATTTTTAACGCGTTCTGCGAAGCCTATCTGGCGTGTGGGTTAAGACGCATGATCTGTGCCGCGTGGGTGTATATGCCCCACGCCGAATTTTCCATTCAGACTATTACAAATTTCCCTTGAAAAGGGAATAATTAAAAAAGAATCGTTTCTTACTTGTTATAAAAATCATAAGACATATGTTTGAAGCAAATTGTATTATATTAGCGTGGGGAAATACACCCATGTAATTTGAAGAAAAGCCAAAAATAAGTCCGTAGTTAATCAAAATTCAGTTTGGCGCTGAACCTATTAACGACGTATCTAGAATATTTTCTTATTTGTTTTGCGTGCGGATTTAACAAAAGTTTTAATACTGTATAATTAGCTACGGCCATTATAAGTATTCGGTATCAAAACTTTCTACACAATATTAGGCATTATTATTCCGTTTATTATAATTAAATTTCGGGTATTGTTATAAAAAAAAGTTATCTTCCGGCACGGAACGTGTTAAAGTGGATCTACTATTAGAGTATAAATACAATAAAACGCCAAAATACCGGAAGTCCAAGCTTGTTTTATCTGTCGACTTCATTTCCAGTATTAATCATTTTAATCATTTAACTCAGATGATCGTATAAAGTGATTTCCTGATCATTAAAAACCGTTGCGTGAGAAATATCGAGCGCAACATGTTCCAGAAAAATGCAAGGACGATAAATCTACGATATACTAATCCATAACACTGGGCGAAAATTCAATTTTTAATCCACTATCGTCGGGTAATTCCATTCTCAGAATTTAACCGTCTCCCTTTTTTTACAGAGAATTTATATGCTACCGACAAATAGTCGTGGATTAGCTATCCTGGGTATTGCTTCTCGTTTCGTAGAACCACAAAGGGAAAGAAAACGGCTTAAAATGCCGATGTTTTCGGTGGTTAATAGAGGTGACCGCAGGGAGAGAGTGGGAAAGCGCGAGTGGATGATTAAATTCAGAAGTTTTTGCCGACTCCTACATACCGTGGAAGTTTTCACGGCGAATGAGAATAAAAGGTCGATTTCGTAGTGGGCGCATGGCCGTTTTCTTGTAGTCTTAAATTATAAATTAGTCCCGTTCCGTTGTTACGACCTATTCTCGGATTACGGGCGCACGATAGAAATGTGAAGTAAACACCGTATCACCCTTTTGAAGGATATTCTTTAATCATATATTAGATGGCTCACACGATCCACATGGACGATGTCGGTAAAGATTCTTGCGGTGTCCTTCACGTAAACCTGAGGATTTACATGTAAAAGGTTAATTCATCTATAAAGGTTACCACTAAAAAAGTTAATCATAAAATCATATCGCAAAAACACATCCAAAAGTAGAAGACAGTATTAGACTGAACTCCCTACAGATCGAAAAATAACTTCGAAACGTGCAACGCTACGCATTTTTTCTATATGCATAATTGACCTTGAAGCCTCCTTCATATTTACAAGATATTCACAGCACGGCTGTTTAAAAAATCGATCAGAGTTTGTCATAAAAGTACCTATATATATATTTAAACGGGTAACATTTTTCCTATCTTTATTTCCATTTCGATTTCCCTCGAGTACCGTTTAGTTACCCGGTCATATAAATTGGGCTATAAAGTTAATAGAAATTTTATAAATCCATTACACAAAAAAAAAAGAGAATTCACGCGAGGACGCGTTTTCTCGTTCCTGACGGACCTTCTCGGAGCCTAATCGACGACAGACGTCGTTAAATGCGTATCACGTTCGAGGACTGGAGCGGAGCATCCGTAGAAGAAGGCGCTTCTCCAAACGGGGGAAAACTCGGGCAAAAACGATGCTTACCGTGATTAAGTTTAACGCTCGTGGGATCAAACGTGCCTCCCGTAACTCCCATTAAACGGATACTTCGGCGCGATACGTCGCAGGACGCACCGAAAGTCATCCCCGCGGTCGTCGGCGCCGATAAAACAGAGATCTTACCGGCAGATAGGTAATTAGTCGTGGATAATTACGCGCGTCGATCGTCGGCCCGAGATACAGGGGTCCTTCAGTATAAAACAACAAAGGCGGTGGCGCGTAAAGTTCACGCGCCGTCTGATACGATGCTATCTCACCGTACCGCGGTTTCTCCTCCATTTAACCCCGTTAATGCCAGCCGTCCACCGATCAATCGGCCGACTACTCGGCCGCGAAAACTATCATGGGCCGATTATCAGAGTGTAAGAAATCGGACGGGAGGATAATCAACGGATTGCACAATTTCGAAATAATAAATAAGACATTTAACCTCTTAGCTCTGGTACGCCACTATGGTGTCCTTCGCGGAACCCACCGCTATGGATGATCATACGTGGTTTCGGTGCTCGAAGTCCCTCTTATGCGATAAACCGTAGGCAAAGCTTGTCGTTAAGGATTACGGAAATCTGAAAAATCTTCCTTCACACTCCTAATAAATTTATGAAACTTGTCTGGCAAGGTGTAGCTGGGCGTGCAAACTTTGGTCAAATCTATAATATCTAATGAATTGATTACATGCGTATCCTTAATAAAGGAAATCCATCTTCTTTGTTAATCTCTTAGTTCCGGTATGCCACTATCATGGCTTTCGCGCATGCCATCATTTCGAGTGGTATAGTAACCCTGTCATGTGGATCCTGCATCGTACCATGTTTTTAAGTATATCATTCAAACGTGTATTATTATATCCATATCATAATATGGAAGCGTGCGTGTGCATATTGTCTCAAGATCTTTGAATCTGAATCCTTTTTAAGAATCTTTTTTTAACTCATTATATAAAATTGTATAAATGTATTATAATTTATGCGTCTATCACTTTATTCTTGTGTTATTTCATAGTACAAAGCATGATACATGCCGCGGCATAATACAGGCCGCGGTGTTCCATTGTTTAAGAGCAGTCAGCGTCGAACACTGCTGTACAGAGATGCGGTAAGTCGAGTCGTAGCTAAGAAGTTAATAATAATAGGTAAAGGACATAAAAGTCCAGTTCTCACATAGTTTTTTTCTCGCACTGTTTCCTTTCATGTTCTGACCCTTTCCTTACTCTGCCTTTTTCACGCACGTATCACTCATGTGCGCTCTTACATAGCAGTAATATATATAAGCGTGTATCACTACTATGTAAGCGGTAACGCTTTAACGATATTGTGTCGTTGTGCTCGCTTAAGAATGTTCTCTCCTATAATATGTTTGCTCTCCTTATAATAAATCTCCGACTCTCTTTTCTATCCTTGCCTGTAGCTTTTTTGATTCTTTCTTATCTGCTCCGTAAAAATATAACTAAAGAAATTGCGGAATTTATTTATTATTAGAAGTTAGAAACGATAGATTGACTGAAATAAACTACGATTTGGCATTTTTCGAGATTTTATACGTTATTCACTGACTCGACACTCGATCGACTCTCTACATCCAACTGCCCTCTGCGGTCTACCATACATTGCACGCGCTTTGTAGGTACATTACACACAAAATCACACGCATTCGCACACTCGTGACACGTACCACCAACATCTACGTATTAATGATACACTCTCGATGTTCGCATTCTTAGACACGCTTCACTCGAATCATAACAAAGTGACTCAGTCTCATTCACCAAACTTTCGCTCTCCACGCGATAGAAATCTACCTGTTAATGTTTTTCTATAAACAGGTACAACTGATTGGAGAATCGTTAATTCAGTGCCGAAGCCTAAATATAGAATATTCCAAACAATGTATACACACTTTCAAGATTTTCCTATTATAAATTAAAAATTCAGTATAAAAAGTATATGATCTCACAGAGCAATGTCCCACATTTTCTTTCTGAGACAATGTATTTTTCTTATTTACAAATACGAGTCATCATGTTTTCTTAAAAAAATGAATATTTATAATTAGTTTTATCTTGAGAAAACTGAATATTAAGAGCATTCAAAACTGTAATAATGTACATATTTCTCTGAGCCTGTTTGCACATGTTCAGATTTAACGGTTCACTTAAACAAAAACAAACGATCGAAGCCGTAGTATAAAACGTATTCTGGTCAAATCTTGCCGATTGTTCGATTACATACAATTATATTAGCTCGGACATTAACAGCACGCGAATTCTTACTGCTACATTTCCGCAGTCATTGCAACGACATTCGTATTTTGCGGTGATCAGAAGCATCGTACGGTTATCCAGAGTCTACGGTAATGTCCATCATCGCGGAAAGAGGAGGATCAAAAGCTGATTGGCAGTCCATTAGGCCAATGCCTGATACGTAATTACGGCGGACGCGAAAAACTCCTCGGGAAATAATCGTGGAATCGCGACAGGGGATAAAAGAGCCATGCGAGTGTATCGCAAACGGAGGAAAGGGATTCGAAAGAGATCGCTGTCGGCTAATTAAACGAGGAAGAAACGGCAAACGAGCTACAAGATGCGGTAGGCTAACGGTGTTCCAATACCCGGTGCATAAATATCATGTTTCAATGATGAAATCGTTGATTACCGATACATTGGTACGTAAGATACTTTACGGCCAAGCATATGTTATCCAAAAAAATGCTTCGACCCTTTTATTTGCTGGCAAAGTGAATTCTCCGCACTCACTGTTTCGCACATTTACAATAAATTAATATATTGTCCACTGTCCGCTGTTTCTCTTGAACTCCAATTACAGGTTGTTGCGTTTTGAAATTAATATTTGACACGTTCTTCGATAGTTAAATCGAGGATAATATGAGCCGTTCATTTTGAGAGTGGTGTAAGTCCATTTTCTCTTGTTTCGATAAAATTAAAGGTCAGCATATTTGTTAATTAAAAAATATGGATTAATATTATCGGGTGTGGAAATGTTTCTACTAATTTATCAATATGTAATATGACTATATAAATTTGTTTTAGGTGAATTGAACTAAAATAATGTATATTTACGGGCTACAAGTAGACTTACACCACTTTTAAAATTAGTCAATTGTAAAAATCAGTTAACTTCAATTTTGCTAAATTAAATATCACTTAAAAGATATTTGATGTTGATCCAATTTTGTTTACAAACAATAAGAAGAAATAAAGTAGGAGTAGTATTTTTTAATTTTAACATTAATAATATCTATATATTGTTAGACTTAACAAAAGATATTAGCATTCTCTTTTTATGTTCTTCATGTGGCAATGTTTTGAAATATTGATGATATACAGGAGATATATAAAGTAATAATTGCTCCATATTTCTATATTTTTTATATGTAATAGGCCTTGCATCGTGATACAAAGGCGTCAGGGCGTTTTTTTCAAATTTTGGTGGTCTTCTCCGACATGTAGGTGTTTTAAATTTTAAATTCTTAAGTCCAAAGTATTAAATTCTGTCTCTTCCATTGATGTTTTATATAAAATAGAATACAGTGCACTTTTGCAAAATTTTCATCCAATATATTTCCAACCAATTTACTTTTTCTCCATTAGTGTTTCTTCTTATCGGTTTTTTAATTGCGCTTTGTATATTGTACAAATATAAAAAGCAGTAGCCACTGACCTCACCACCTGTCTATTGAAATTGGACTTACATCACTTTCAACATTGCACATATTAAAATGTAACGTAGTAATATACTTGCATATACCCAAAAACCTATAAATGTTATTTGTGTAGGGATTTTTATATAACTCAAAAAATAGAGTTTTTATCCGAAATAGTATAAAATACACGGAAAAAGAGTCGCAACTTTTCCCTATTCTTGCATCCCTAACTCACAACTAATTCATGATCGCCGTCCTTCGCTTTTTCCAAAATGTACGTAACTCCACTCGACCGTATCTCTCCGACTCTCCAGGTTCTATAATTGTAATTACATTCCGACCGGTCGAATACCAGTATACCGGTATTAGCACCCACGAAGTTTAATCATGTCACGAAAATTGACGCAAAAGGTGACGTTAGAAACGTAAGTAAGTTGTAGAACGAATTATTAGAGGTTCTCTTAAAATTCAAATCGTAGCTCTTTATTTCAGGGGAGAAGCGAGGATCGATAGCGCAGCGCTCCTAGTTGTAGTCCAGCGCTTGGCGTCGTTACGCTCGGTGCTTAATAATATTTTTTTACGAGGCTCTGAAAGAAACGCCACGATATCGTTATAATATAACGGCGTAGGCAATAACAGTCGGCGGGTACTGTAAAATGAAGTACCGCGTAAACGGCGCCGAGCGTCGGCATATTGCCATGCGGGTCATTCATTCTGTAATGTCTTAAAGAATACGCGCCTGCCCCTTTTTCCTCCCTGTCGTCGCCAATACAAAGTAAGCCACGCCCCTCCCCTTTGCGCGTAAAACCTTTATTTCTTTGACACTTCGAACCCTTCATCTCATGATGTACAAAATGTCGAAATTAAAAAGGATTTCAAGAAACTTTCAGGGATTTTTGATAAAAATAAAATACTTTAAACCACATATAGTGTGTTGTATATATGTTTTGCTCGTGAGTGTCTATATAAAAAAATTAAAGATTTAGTTGATCATTAATGAATTTTAATTGACATATTTATTTTTTATGTGTATCGCTATGACAGTTCTCATATTAGATGTAATTGTTAAGGAGAAAGCGTGGAAAAAGAAATTTAATGACGCTCGTAATGATCAAATAAAATTTTAGTGTTCGTATTTTGGACCGCGTTTGACATCCATATTATAAGTTATTCCTTACTTTAATTTAACTCTAAATTATGTAAATAAGACAAATTTTGGATTCAATTATTGGGTTTTTTTCCTATATGATTCATTTCAACTTTTACCTCTACGCATCTCTCTATGCAAACACGCATTTACTCCAATTTTTAGGCGGAACAAACATGCCACTCCAATCATATAAACAACAAGCATAATATCTGTTTATTGATATTGTGTTATAAGCAATGAACAAAAATCACAAAAGTCTCAACCAAGTGTCGTACAGTGGAGTGCTTGACCTATTCAGACGGTCGACGGTCTATTTTCCAAAAATCAGTTTATGCCAAAAAAAAATATTTTTTTAAGTGGCTGAATAGACAGAGAATTACAATGTATTAAATCACCCTTCCCTCTCCCTCACAACTGTAAAATTATAAAACCATACAATAGGTCTAAGCTTGAGCATTTTTTGTAGACTTATGTTCGACAATGCATATACCATTTATTCAAAGTTAAGTATATGGTGTATAAATATGGAGAACAAAAAAACCAGTAAATGTAAACACATTTCGAATCTTTTCTTCGAGATTGCAGCTTATTTGATCAAGATAAAACGTTATGAACAAAAGTCGTTCCTTTCTTATCTCTCGAGCCTTCTGTTCAGAAAGAACAGTGTATTAGTAATATATTCCGGAATTCCCTGGCAGAGTTTTCAAGTGTATTAAAAAGATTCAAGTTTCTGCTACGCGATTCCGACAAAAACTACCTCGTATTTTCCCGGTTTCTCTAGATACGGATTCGTAGAAATATTAACAGCAACTATTTAAATGGATTCCATAATATCTTAGAATTATCAGGTGTCGTTTTGTTAACTCGAAGAAAATTATTTGACATGTTTCAACGACAGAATTTGCCAAGTATTAAAAAAAATTGGAATATATAATAGAAAAAATACTATACAGAAAACTGTTCGCTGATGACAATTCTTCACGCAAATAAATAATATAGCATGAAATATACGTTTTAAATCTGATTCTAAACATAATAGTTTCAAGAAGTACTATATCTCAACCAATACTATAACTTCGAGGACTCGTCCAATGTTATTCTAGAACGAAAATACTCCATATGTTTTAATTAAAATAGATAGTTACATTTTTTTATATTAAGAAAAAATATGTAAGTAATAAGTTACTTTAAAGTTAATTTTTTTCACATGAAATAGTATGGATTAGTAAAGACGGAATGTTTAGACCCTATGAAACTAAATAAATAATTTTAGTCACCTAATACACCGCACCATGCGTTGTGTACTGTACAGACCTGACAAACTTATGAATCGTAGGTTACATTCACCGGCAAGTGGTCATCTGCATTTTCCGCTGCGCCAGGTCGATCGATATCGTTTTTTACGAAGATAAGTTCGAGACGTGAGCGGGACAGGTCCTCTCGTCGAATCTATTTCCGAAAGAGGTCGAAGGCCTCCGAGGTAGAATTACTCGATCAGGCCGCATGAAACTAGCCTCGCCCGACGAGAGGAGCCCCTCGATTGGCTCGCCAAAACTCGATATTCCATATTGCGGCCTGGCCTCTCGTGGAATCCTCCAGACCGCGCTCAGTGTTTCTCAAAGAGAATGCCGCCGCGAGTGACGACGTGCACGATGAATATTCGATTCGTGATTTGATACGGACCAACCTTTGAAATAGTATCAGCGAGCATTTGGTATATTATCGAGGAAATGTGTCAACCATGTTATTCAACACCTCGAGTCTTTACTTCTGATTTTTTGCGTAAAAACACGAAGGGGAGAGATGAAGACCTTAGCTCCTTTAAGAAACCCTTTTACATCTGCGTTGCATATGATATTGTAACGATGCATACTTTGTTAATCGCTGTTGTAATCAAAATTCGAGGTCGCCACTAAGCTGGTTGCTCTGCTGCGGTACAGAAATGATAACTTCCTGAAACTCCTTCCGAAGGCTCGCGCATTTTTTTACGGATATTGGCCGATGCTCATTGTTGAAGATCTCGCATGGGATGAGATTATTGTACTTCGTGGATTTTCCATTAGGTATTTATTCCCAAGCTTTCGGAAACGCGCCACGTCATATCATACGTACAAAATCCTTCTCTCATTTTGTACTAAAAAAATTCAAATATTACCTCGTATCAATGTTACACTTTCATATCGTAACAATTTCACTGAAATTATTGATCCTTTTGGTGCTGATCGCTATAGCTGTATCTAAACAAAAAGTATTGAGTAAAATGAATGTAGCGCGGTAAAAAATTAAAGAACAGTATTAGAAAAATTTTGTTTGCAATGCAGATTACAAAATTTAAACGAAACATGTTAAGAAATTAAGAACTGTATTCACGATTAAACTATTTCAACATTAGTTGAAAATTGTATCAATAACGTTTATTCAAATTTGTAGTGAAAACTCATAAAACTTCTTATTTCCAAGCGCATGCACTTAATGGTACTGTTCGCGAGTGTAACCAACGCGAATCTATCCACTAAAAGAATTAAAGAAGGCTCAGTTCAGATAGTTTAAAAACAATGAGGGTTCGTTTCAATCTTCGCAAGGCAACGGTGTCAAGGTACACAATGTCGCGTTTCCCGGTTTATTTTGATGGTCGGCTGCAGAAAAAAGAGAGCGGTGCTATGCTATCGCGCCATTGAGCCGCGGTTCCCCGTATAGTAGGTATATTTTTACTTGCCAGCACTACACCACCGTCGCGAGCCGGCGCGAGTGGGGTCGGCCACGGATCTTATTTATAGCGGTGTGTCCCATGAATTTCGCGATATGCAGACGAGAGCGCCCTGGAGAGAGAAACGTGTTTCCGTCCCGACTGCCGGCCACTGGGTCGATGAATGGAAGAGTCCAGGGCCTAACTGTCGACGCCCTCGCCTCCGCTACCTATCCCTTTTTCCCTCCTGGAAGACTTACGTACTTGAGACACGAAAGCCATGATATCCTTGCGACGCTATAGACATGAAGAGCGCAATTTATTAATGAGGGAGAAAATAAGGTAATAAGAAAGTAACATTCCGTCCGTAAAGCAGGATTTATTTGCGCCCCTGTGCCTCCCCTTAACGCTTATCGGACGACAACCCGCGATGCATAAAATCTGTTTTCTCATCAATTCAAACATAACTTCATTTTATTACCTCTCCGTCACTCTCTTCGGGTCTCTCCGTCCACGTATGTCTCATCGCCACCGCAGTTCGATCGAACCTCGGAGCTGGATAAGGTGAAGGATACTTGGGTGTCCGATCGTGGGACAAGAATCGGACAAGCTCGATATTTATCGCTCGTCGAGATTACAAGAGCGGGCATCGCGACTCGGCGTGTAGCTCTCACCGACTTCACCGATACGCTGCGTGTCACTTCGCCTAAATAGCCTACGAGCGATGCGCTGGCTGCCCCGGGAAAATATTTGTACACGGTAGTTATCGTGGGACGACGGAATGGCCCTCGACTCGTCGCTCGGTTATCGAGGGTTGATGTTACATCGCGATTAATAATCGAAGCGATGCGCCGTGCCGGTGCTTCGTAATAATCTCTCCCTCACGCTACTACGGATCACTTTGCGGGGCTCTGCGTGTACCTCGTTTATGTTGCGCAGCGCCTCCGGCGGTGCGGTATCCCTCCGAAAATCGGAGAGGAAGTTTTAGGTTTATACACACGCGCACGCGCGAATATACACGTGTGCATATATTTTACCCTATATATATATATATTTTTTTTTTATTAATTTACAATACAACATAAGAAATCATACCTATTCTGTTCACTTTATTTAAATGTTCCTTCATCGTAAACGAGCAAATTGGAAATTATAGCGATAATTCCTCAATGGATCGTCGTGGATGTAATTTATTTAGGAATTTCAATATATCATCATTGAAATTTGAGAATCATTCGAATTTATAGTAATTTTTTAATTTCTACTTACTTTAAAACTAAAATTGACGTCAGTTAATTATTAAAACTTTACCATAAATTTTGCTAATGGTTTTAATAGCCTTAGAGGAATTTAACCGTTGAACAAAAAACAGTAGCGTATAATGTCCGATGTTTCCTACGTAGGTTTCGGCCTTGGATATTTAATTTTTAATAATAATATAAAATATGCTCTACGTAATATAAAGGTACAAAGTATAATCCCATCAAAACACTTAAAAGGATGGTTACGACGCTGAACCTACAGTTATATACAAATTATAAAAGGTCGTAGAAATAGCTGAACTTAGGCTATTATGTGCGCCATTCCCAAATTCAATTTTCAATAAGCATCGTGTGTATAACATGTACCGATTAAATTTCAAGAATAACCTAACATTTTCTTGAAAAAAAGAAACAACGATTATCGATACTTTGTAGTTAGTCGATAATTTTCTTACTATTAAAATTGATGGCAGGCTATGGCTGGATCGTGTAAGATCGAATGGGAAAAGAGGGTCCAAGGAAGAAAGAAAAAGAGGAGCGCAGACTGCGGGGTCCGCGTCTTTGTTCTTTCTCGCTATTTTTGACCGGCTTCGTGGCGGCTGCTTTCCATTTCCCTTCCGTTCGCCGTTCCGTACCGACATATGAGACCGCAATTGTGCACGTGGCCGCGCCATGAATGAGCTTCATGGTGTGGCGTATCGTGACTTGGCCGGGCGGTGCATGTGCGAACGTCATGCATCTATGTATGAGGCTCGTGTACGATGAATGGAACGAAAAAGCTACACGGTGTTTACGCGTATCCGCCAGAATTACTTTCGTTCTTTGTCCCGCGTATTCTCGGTACGCACTCCTGTATCCTGCGTTACGGCGCGATAATAGAAACTCTCGAGAATTTTAATCTCTTCCATGAACGAACCACAGAACGTGCCACAGAATTTATTCTTACATTTATATTTTACTATGACAAAATGTAAATTATTATTAAGGTTTTCTTGTAAATATGCATAAATAAATATTTGAAGGACTCATATCATTTTACATTAAACCAATCTTGTACAAACTATTAACATTTATTTTATTGGAATGTGCAATCATTTGGAGGGAAATTATATTAGATGCGATAATAGGTTTTTGTTCTCTCTGAGGTTACATTCTTTGTAGCTTTCCAGTAATATAGTTTTGTAGTTAATGCGTAACAATTACCGTGTGGTCTGCAAATATGGATTCGTGTACGTAGCATAAATAGGAAGCGTTATCGTGATAAATTACACATTGTGGCGTTCCAAATAAATTGAACAAAGCACATTGGTATCTCCGTGAATGCAATGGAGGCAAGATTAACTATAATAGTTTCATGCAAAACGCTTCGGTTAAGCGAATTTAAACTCGGCAAAAGCGATAAACCGAAATATTCGACGAACGGCTGCGACCTCTGAATTTATGTAATGTCTCTGTATAAGGAAAAAACACGTATATACGGATATGTGTATCAATCGTTTTCAAGCCATGCTGTACGTCAGTTATTTTTCAAAAAAATTTGAACCAAACAAGTGCAACTATGTATAACATTTTTAATACAGTAAAACTTGATATTAAAATCAAATATATTTCATTGTTTTAGACTCCCTTGGGCATGAGACAAAATCATCTAAATGTATTCTATAAAGAAATTCAATTTGCTTCAAAGACAAATAATTAATTTTATAATATGAGCTTCCAAAAGAAACACTAAATTAATTTTTAGCATTCCAAGAAGGATCGTTTAGTTTCATACACCTAGAAATACAGCTTTGAGTGGCGCAGTAGTTCAGTCCTCCTGGGTTTTCCTTTCCTTACGTTCTCCCGGTTCCTATTTGCCTGCCTCTTGCCATTAGATTGCAATACAACGCACTGTTGTTCAAAATATACAAATATCCGTTTATTATTATAATTAATTACGAGCACCCTTATGTTATTTCTCATAAATTACCACTAAGTATGTAACATAATTTTTAGGGCAG
Source organism: Ampulex compressa (assembly GCA_038496175.1). Lineage (NCBI taxonomy): Eukaryota > Metazoa > Arthropoda > Insecta > Hymenoptera > Ampulicidae > Ampulex > Ampulex compressa. Next base: position 23,134 of record JBCFXI010000915.1, read on the forward strand.
ATATTATTATGGTGATCAAGGGTTTAGGGTGGATGAAATATTCCCGATTATTAACAATGCCATAAGGTCTATAATAATTGCTATAAACAATGCTAATAATGTTTTCCCTACACTTAGTTCCACATATCTAGCAGTGATTTAAAAGAAGGGACATCAGGTTGCTCATAGTTAACTATAATAATAAACGAATTCGATATACACTTAATATATTATATACCGAGAAGGAGATATAATATCTATGAAGATATCCATTTATTTGTATAGAGGCTAATATATTAAAGATGTCTAAATTATAGCTAATAAATCATGATATGATATAATACAGATATAAACAAAAAGGCGTTTTATGCTCACTTAAAATTCCGCAGTCGGAGGGCGCCCCGTGCACACTTAGGAGGTCGTCTAGCCAGTACTATATTTACGGGTTCTTAGCGCCTTACTTTATAAAAATGCTCACAGTTACAAAGTTACAATAGTGGGTAAATGAAATTGTTGCAGAATATGTTAAAGCGCTCAAGTGCAATTTTTTGCAGAAATTAATAAGCCAACAATTATAGTATACATTTCGTAGGCGCTGTATCATTTCTTCTCTTCTTGAAGCTGTTGTTGTTTGTATAAATATGGATTGTTTATTTTGAAAGTGGTGTAACTCCATTTTTTTTTAAAAAAGAGATATCACGTTACTTATGCTTAATTTAGTGTAAACTTTTTGTTTATAACTAATTAGTATTTAATATCTTAAAAAATACCAACGCTTTGTTGAATTTAATATTGCCCAAGAAAAGAAATTGTGTACCGTTGATTATGAAAGTGGTGTAAGTCCTATTTCAATAGACAGGTGGTGAGGTCAGTGGCTACTGCTTTTTACATTTGTACAATATATAAAACGCAATTAAAAGACCGATCAGAAGAATTTAATACTTTGTATTTAAGAATTTAAGACTTAAAACACCTACATGTCGGAGAAAACCACCAAAATTTGAAAAAATCGCCCTGACGCCTTTGTATCACGATGTAAGACCTATTACATACCAAAAATATAAAATTATGGAGCAATTATTACTTTATGTATCTCTTGTATATTATCAATGTTTCAAAACACTGCCACATGAAAAACATGAAAAGAGAATACCAATATATTTTATTAAGTCTAACAATATATAAATATTATTAATGTTTAAATTAAAAAATACTACTCCTATTTTATTTCTTGTTATTATTTATAAACAAATTTGGATTAATATCAAATATATTTTAAGTGATATTTGATTTTTCAAAATTGAAGTTAAACGATTTTTACAATTTACTAATTTTGAAAGTGGTGTAAGTCCATTTGTAGCCCGTGAATATACATTACTTTAGTTAAATTCGCCTAAAACAAATTTATATAATCAAATTACACATTGATAAATTAGTAGAAACATTGCCACACCCGATAATATTAACCCATATTTTTTATTTAACAAATATGCTGACCTTTAATTTTATCGAAACAAGAGAAAATGGACTTACACCACTTTCAAAATAAACGGTCCATATAATAATAATGTTTTTTATAGTTGGGATTGTGCACCATGACATACGAAGAACTTAATTTACAAATTGAAGCAGTTGCAACTCAACGAAATCGGCATTTACCTTGAAGTCAGATTAACACTTTACCGACCAGTAGCCTATTAATTGGCTTCTTGTCCCTAACACCCCCTGACTTGTAGCCTGCTAATCGTCTTTTTGTTCTCAGTGCTTACCGATCGGTAACCTATTAATAGGTTTTTCGACTAGACGCTTATCGTCTAGTAGCTTGTGCATCGAACGTCACAGCAACTAATACTTTGTTATTATTGTATGATTGTACTTACTTATTATTGAGATACAAGAACTCGATTTTACTACCGGAAGTCTAGATATTTTTAACCCTTTGCACTCGTATGTCACACTAGAGGTTACAATACTTATTTACTCTACAACTCATATGTCACATTGGAGGTGACAATACTAATTTACTCTATAACTCGTATGTCACACTGGAGGTGACAATACTAATGTATGTCTGTAGACAATAGCACTAAATAACTGTAAAATACATTGCCGTTAATTCATACATTTTGTATAAAATTTCATGTAATAAAAATCGGGTGAAGCCAATAACTCATTTACGTTTTATACGTAAGTTAGTACTTTTCTTGGTGGGAGATTTCAGACAAAGAGCTAAAAAACGCTGGCGACCATCAAATCAGATGTAGAGAATCGACTTGATGGAAAACTCCACATTTTAGTACTTCATGTGGAAAAAAAACATAATGATTGTATGGTCTGTACTAACAGAAAAGCTAAGGGCGAAAGGAAGACCATTGTTTATTTCTTCGAAACATGCGAAAGACATCCTTTTCTGCATGTTGGAAATTGTTTTAAAATGTATCACACTGTAAAAGATTACAAAAAATAAAACATTTTATATTACTTATTAATGAAATAAATACAATACGTTAATTATACCACTGTAAATTACTTTAGTTCATTTAGCTAAAAATAATTACAAGTTGACACGCAACAACTTTGAAAATAAATCGAGTGCAAAGGGTTAAAAAAAAGAAGTAGGACATGTTTTGCCCGTAAACTTTGAAATATTCCATTAGATAAAGGTGATTGCTTTAAGTGATATCATATTTTAAAATAAATATTAAACTATTACTTATTTATTTATCGTTATTTATTTGACTAATAGATAAAATACATATTGTTTGACATTAATAACATGAAAATAAAAAATGTTATTAAATTTAATCATTTTATAATAACAGAAAGCGAACAATTTGATATGAGTATAAGAAAAGCGCAGATATTCTCGCACGACAGTTTAAGCCGAAACAGAGCTCGTGTCAAGAAAGATCTGCGGTTAAATGGCCGGTCGGCAGTACGTAGGATGTTGAAATGCTACCGGTCGGTAAAGTCTCAAGAATTGTAATGTTGAAATATTTCCCGTTTATCAATTTCAATTGACATTCTTCTGCGAGGATTGTTGTTTAGATGTTCATTAGAAATTTTAGTCGCTTCGGTGATCAGTTAATATTCCAAATCCGCGGGCTTAGATATTGGCCACCTCGGAGAACGACCTAATTGACGTTTAGGTTGTTTAAAACGTCATCGGTGAAGGGTTATTCAAACAAAGAAATTGTTTTCGTTCGCGGCATATTATTAAAAAATGTTATGATGACCATGTAAACAACAACTGTCGCTAAATCAATTGAAATTGATAATACCAAGGAAACGGGAAATATTTCAATATTATACTTCTTAATCTGTCTTCAAGGTAGATACAGTTTTCGCTGAGTTGCAACCACTTCAATTTATAAATTAAGTGCTCCGTACGCAACAGTGTGTAATCCCAGCTGGAGAAAAAAACACACAAAAAATATATGATATACAAATAACAACAGCTTTAAGAACAAAAAAAATGATACAGCTCCTGCGGAATGTATACCTTTCGACCCTTGGTTCATTAATTCTTTTCATAAGTTCCACTTATACAGCTCAACAAATTCTACAGTAATTTCATTTACACACTATTGTAATCTTGTAACATACTCTGTAACAATAAAGATAACGACGTAAAGCGGGCAACGATGAAGATAACGCAATAAAGCTAAAATATCGTATGAACACCAATTGTTCTTCAATTCACCAAGAATTCACTTCATTTTGAAACATTTGCTCGCTAAAACCACTAACATAACATATTAATAACAAAACACAAAATAGTAAATTCAATGTTGTATGTTAAGAAAACATTAAAAACAGTTAAAACTTTGTATTCTGTCATTTTCGAGGCGAGTAATAACAAATATAAGATCAACTTTTATTTTGCATTAATCTTCAAACCCTTATATCGGGCAGTGCGGTATCGATGAATAACACCTTATACATTTCGGCACACAAGCCATTCACTTTTTTTACAATTATCACATTTTTATACAGATTAAGTCAAAATGCATAAAAACACATTTTGTATTGGGGATTTTGGCCAGAATTTTTGTATGCTAAACCACCGTGCGCCGAGAAAATGCATCGGTGACACGCGACGACGATCCCTGGCGAGGCACGCACGTAGATCGGTCGGCATAGGCGGGAGAAATATTGCAGGTCAGGCACGAATGCATCCTCGATGCATCGTCGTTCGTCGATGCACCATATAAACGTCCTCTCTTCCGCCCCTAAACGCGCCTGTACCTTAGACGAACCGGGAATATCTGGATGCGGAAATGGAGAGCACGTGACTGCAGCCAATTTCCTCCTGAGCGTATGCAGACCGTCTCGGAATAATGTAGCTGCGCGGATAGAGGCGATCGTTTAAGTCTTTCCCTTTTAATTCTCCCTGATCCTCATTCTCTCAGCCTGCGAACCAGTCGAGGCTGCTACCAAATCCTCGGAATATTAAGATTTTTCTCACTCCTCTTACGGCGATTTGACGAATCGAATAGTAAGAATTATTTTTACGGTCAATTTTAACGATTATTCGTTGAGAAATATCAACCCTCTATATACAACACATGTTTTAGATTTCGACGTTTGACGGATTCCTTAATTGGACTAGAGTAATTATTCGAATAGAAATTTTCTGAAGTAACATTTTTGGCTTGGAATTAAAATTGATATGCTGTTTGAGTATTTGGTTTTCATATTGGCTGATGTAATTTTTTTTATCGATTATAGAAGATGTAAGTTACGTATCTTTTATGTCTGCTTTTTATATTTTTTCTGATACAGTATGCGACTGATTGTAAAATATAAGCATCCTTTATAGATATTAAGATTTTGTGTAGGATATAAGTATACTTTTTAATCAAAGTTCTTATATAAAGTAATGCGAAATGGTAAAAATAATGAAGTGAGCTTATTTAGACAATCTGTTTTCTAAACTCGACCGCTGAAGTTAGTTTGAAAATATTTTTTTTTTTATCTAAACACAGCATTTCAGTTTATTTTATTAAATGTTTGTATCAATAAATATGCTAAAATTGTACTCAATTTTAGCTATTAAAAAATATGAACGGGTTTCCGATTTGTGGAGATACTTTCTTAACTAGTCCAATATAGGCAAATCTGTCCTATATTTCATGTTCTTGGAGGAAAAAAAAAAAGTTGGATATGAACAGTAGATCACCAAAAAACCGACGAGTGGCTTTTTGCTTTGCAATAATCTACAAACCTAAAATGAAACAATAACTGATTTGAAACAAAACACTTCAATATAATGTTATTTTATTCTAAAAATTACCATGGATTATAGAGGGTGATTAAAATACAGAAATTTATACGAACGTATATATAATTAAATGAGGACAAGAGAAGGTGGGAGAACATCAGACACTGTTTAAGGTAAAAACGTGTTAACTGATGTGATAGAAGATACGCGAATAGCACGTGGATGTTTTATAATAAGGGCAGGAGTATTACGGAAACACAAGGTTTGGTATAATCTAGGATGAAATATGGTAAGCTTAAAAACGTTGTGGATTTTCAAAAGGGAATTTTAAAGCAGACTTATTAAACGATTTTACAGCAGAATTTAACGTACCCTGCATAGTTGATCATAGAGCTAATTGCGAATCGTGAGGGCTTCATATTGCGCATAACTCTGATTACGCTTTCATATCTAGAAATAACGTTGTGTTCACGTTTGTTGACACAGGACGTGAATATTAATATTGATTGCAAACACTACCCGATGTCTCTGACGACCGAAATTATCGAAGCAGAGGAAAACGCGGTTGAAATTCGGAGTGTAATTCTACACGCATTTTCTCGCACTATACGCAGAATCGAATTGCACTATAAAATTCATTGGCGCGTAACGACCGGAACAAATGAATAAAGTGTGCAACGAGATCGTAGAATTTCTGGAATTCTCGCCAGGGGACGAAAATTTGACGATCAACGAGTAATACACTGCCGGTTTCCATCATATTTGCTCTTTTCACCAACCAGTGAGCTCGCAATTTCATTAAATGCGCATTTTGATTCTGTTTTCTATTGTCACTTTTGTCCGACCATCAATATCGAATTGTCGAATTTATCTGCCCGTCGAACCATGGCGGTATACTACATGGATATATGACTTTTTTTCGAGAAGACTTGTATTCAAAATTTATCTAGTATCCTTTCTTTAAAAGTTCCAAAGAAGCCAAGGTGACTAGAAACACGTAATTCAAGTTGATTTCAATGGTTTAATATAATATTAGTAACGTTACTAAAATGGTGTTATGAAATGAATGGAATATAGCACATATATCAATGATCTATATGTTTACATATAACATCTAAACATCAAAATTATGAGCGTATATTACGATGTGTCGTATTAAAAAACTTCAAACAAAAGAAAGGTGAATCACGTATAGTCTCCACAATATGTCGCTACTTTTTTGGAACAGTGTTTTACCTTTGTCTTACCTAGGATTTTTTAACTTTTTTCGTAATATATTTTACGAAATTGTAAATAAAAGCAAAAGTAATATAATAAGAGAGTATGACCAATAACTTACTCGAAAAAAGTAACAAAAATAATAATGATAGAGATAACATACTATCGCAAAAAAAATTTGTTGATTCCTGTAAAAACAAAGAAATTCATTTCAGCATCGCGGGGGTCACCAATGATTCTTAGTAAAATAAATTCATTAAAACATGATTATACACCTCTACTTATCTATTATAGTTAATATTTCAACATAGCATATATATTGCATACTAAGAAATTTATTTTGGCACCATTGGCAATTCATGTGAAACGTTAAGACGCAAAATGTTAAGGATACACTACGAAAAAGTTCTGCATTAAAAACTTCACTGTAAAATTCGCTTCTCCTCCTTTTATTCGAAGCTGGCCCATCGGTACTCCACATGTTTATTGAAAGAATATATTTTCTTGAGCCTAATGTCGATGTATCGAAAAACCATGCTTGTCTTGAAGCAGATCCTGTACGCTTTTGCATCACGCGATCGTGGTGTTGTCGCAGCAATAATAATAGAATGAGGAGAAAGTCCCATGGGCGTTAACGTGTAAAGGTACGAGATAGCTGTCAGGCTCGCTCTTAAATGGTCGCGTGTACCCTCGTTGCCCGACTAGCAGGAAGTATCGTTTCGAATTAACGGCTCGCCTAATGCGGATACCACGATGACTTTGTCGTTTCGAGAAACGGCCGGCACCTACGCGCTTCCGGTGCCAGTCCCGGGTAGAGCAATCATCGTCGTATAAGTGTAAAGGCGAAGTTGACCCGGATACGTAGCCACAATTCAAACTTTATATTTCCACGCTACTGAGGACAACCAGCTCATCAAATTATCAATGAAAATTTTAACATCGCTTAAGCTTTTACCGTATCACAACAACTTCGTCTTCTTTAGACAAGAAAGCTGCCTTTGTAATTCTTCCTCGACGATGGTCGATGATTCTCGAAACACCAAAGACCCGTTCTATCCGGATTATTTTGTTGCATATAGACAGTCCTTTCGTTGGAGAGCGGCCTTAGAAAATAAGTTTTTCTAAACATTTTTCTGCTACAGCAATATTGATCTTATCATTCGATCAATCTGCGTATATTGCTGCGATCGTGAAGTCAGCCTATTTCGCACAGTCGAGAGCTTGCGCGTTGAAGAGTGCGATAAACGTGCGTTCGAGAATCGAGGGCGGGCGATGTGCGTCTGGCGGGAAAGTTTTCAATTTCCCCGCCTAATGGAATATCCGGGAAAAACATTTTTATCCGTGAAACGTAGCGAAAGTATTCCGAGGACAAGTAAGTGGGAGCCATGCCTGTAGTGGGGAAGAAAGCGGTGAAGAAGAAGGGATTGACCTCTGTGCCCCGGTAATTGCTTGTTTTATCTTAATAAGCGTGCATACCGTGGCGGCTCGCAGCGGTTACATCGTCTAACGTATCCCGTTTAATTAAAGCACGTTGCGCGAGCTAAGAGGGCAGCCCCCCTTCTCTCTATCTCTATCTCCCGTCTTCCTCTTTCTCTCGCCTCCCTTCTGCACCCGTCCTTTCCCCACCCCCACGGCGTCTGGCTGCTCCGTCCTATTATTAAGGCGTAAAACGGAAGGATAATTTAGAATAATCGTTCGCTGTAATGTCCGGGCAATGACAATACTTGCCGGCGGCAAGGCCAAATATCTCTCCCCGCATACTTCCACGGAACACTCGACTTCGCATATTGTCCCATTTTTGTCCCGCGCTGGGCGAAAGCCTGGCTAATACGAAAATTAACAAGCCTCGTTGCCAGATTCGGCGTTCACGTTCAATGACCCCGCTGTTTAAAAGTTTCATATCTACGGGTCGATTTGGTTTTTTAATCTAAGTTGATTTAGCATTGAAACCATTAAAGGATCTAATTTCTTATAAAAGTATTCGAGATGCGTAAGGATACATTACTAGAATAATATCACTATCTTGTTGTAACGTATAAATGATTGTATACATCTATTTTCTTTCTTTCATCGCTCCTGCTTTTTTTTTTTAAGGGAATTTGTAGTATATGTAAATATATGAGGATACTAGTCGGTAGCTATAGCGTTAAAAATGGGATATTCGTGTCGGTATGTTTCAGTATAACAGTTTATACGAAGGGTAATCGTATTCTCACTCGTAATAACAATGGTATTGGGCTATGAAATCTCATTGATATTGGCAAACCTGAGAGGTTGCACCTACCGTGCAAATTATCCTTGGTATGTCGAACTTTGGTGATACTCGGTAGATTGCACAATGGTTAGATCGAGCTGCAGGTTTACAGTTTCTGACGTGTAAACCTCGGCCATTCGCGGCTATGGCCAGATGTAATGACTGTCTAAACGACTACTCGGCAATATTGCCGAATAGTTTTATGCGTGCACCAGCGATATATTTACGAGACTTACCCGAAGCTCGTTGGAACTTAAACCGTTGGCCATCTTACATAGATAAAAGGGCTAAAAGCCCGACGACGTGCTAAGAATGCCCGTGGCACGTAAACCCTGGAGATACCAGTTGGTAAGGTACCAGAACTTGGATGCGAATTCATCGCTGGCTTAATTTCACGTCGTTCCGCGCCACGGGCCGGGCCTAGTGGCCGTAAATAAATTATCCGCAATTCCGGGCTAGCAATACCACTGGCCAGGTTCTTTTTTCGAAACAAGCATAGGATGGTTGTTACCGATCCGTGGCAAAAGACGAACAACTCTGGGTCTTTACCAGCCTCCCGGCAATCTAGCTACAAACGAAGATACATCGAGTTTCGCTTTCCGTGCCGCTGGAAAGACCAATTTCGCCGGTCTTTGGCCGTCTGGTGCCACGTTAATCGTTATTTATGACCGGGGATACCCTCTCTCTCGCTCTCCCTCTCTCCCTCTCTTCCGCTCTCCCTCTCCCACCCTCTCTCTCTCTCTTTACATGTACCCTGAATATAACTTCTATTTGCTTATCGATCTTAGGACCTACCAGATCGTGGATTAGCTCTACGTGCCTTAAACCGCGGTACCCACCTGTACGCATTTCTCACGGATCATTTTTCTTGCCAACGACCAAACCAAGCCCTGTTTGACGGGCGCGTCGATGAATTATTAAGCCAAACTTTTATTTATCGCTGAAAATGCATGCCAGACCCATGATTGACGTAGGATTTCTTTTTTTTTCAAAATTCCGTTGCACCATAAATCTCAGACATTTGAAAAAAATAGATATATCATAATATCGCGCTTTTTAGATGTTTTTCCTCAAGTTCTTTAGAATTTCTACATCTTGAAGAACAACAACTTTGATGGGACTAATCAGGCATTTTGTTGTGTATTTTTTAAGGTATACCTATTCCTTGAATAATTTCAATTTATCCCTGGTATCAACATCGATTCCATAAAATTGATATGAGGTAATATATTCTTTTTGAGACGCTTTAGCCGCGTTTAACGTGAATTAATCATAGCCTAACAAGTTACAACGATGCAACTTGTTTTACTGTAGTAGCTCCTATAACGACTCTGGCATTGGGTCTAAAAAAATCTAAACAAAAGAGCACGAAAGGCAACGTGATGCATACCAGGGAGCTTCTAAAAATTTTACGGTTCGAAAATCGTTGGTAAAGGAGAAGTTAATCTCGAGAAATGCACGCGCGCTCTCATCGTCGCAAGCCATCCAAAGCTCTTTTTTCTTCCGGTTCTCTCGAGCGCAAAGGAACTACGAGACCTTCCAGTCCCGAAGAAAGTTCTAACTTCGCGACTCGTTCGTAGCGTCTCTGTCCTCGCATTCCTCCTTCCCTTCACCGTTCGATCTTTCGCTTCGTAAATCCTTCTCGAGTCGCCCCAAAAATTTCAAGGTTCGAAAATCGTTCGCGAAGGAGAAGTAAATCTCGAGAAATGCATGCGCATTCTCGCCATCCCGAGGCGTCTGTAGGCCCTTTCTCTTCCGGTCCTCTCGAGCGCAAAGGAACCGCGGTATACTCGAATCTCGAAGAAAGTTTTGACGTCGCGGCTCGTTCCTTCTGCCTCCGTCCGTCTGTCCGTCCTACCGTCCCTTCACCGTTCGATCTTTCGCTTCATAAATCGTCGGTGCAACCAACCGTGGGGCTATAACTCGTGGCGGCGGCCGCGGGTCAAGGGAGGAGGCAAGAGGGGGGCGGAGGCGTTGGCGTCTGCCCGCTCGTTCCTTACTCCGGAGCACCATATCCGTACCCACGCGACTTCGCATGGAAGGAAGAACTCGATTCGCCGGAAACGGACAGCGCCGCCGTGCGCATACTTATGTATGCCCCTCCCCTCCCCATCCCTCCTCACCGACTCCTCTTTCACTCGTTCCCTTTCACCCTCTCTTTTTCTCCCTCTCGACGATCCTCCGGCTATTTTTAAGAATTAAAATGCACCGTAGGGAAATCTACGGGCGGGACCAGTTTATGTACCCGGGTTCTTACTCGTCTATTGTTTATTAATATAGTCGGCGCATTGTTGAGAAAACAGCCCCACCGATTTCTTTCGCCGCTTTCGAGACTCGACCGAGGCGAGAGTCAATGTACGAGCTAACTCTTGTAATATCCTATTGTCAGATTAGTGTACTGATTCTTGTTTTTTTTTGTAGCAATAACTTAGGATTATTATGGATTATTCAGGGTAGGTATAATTAGATATGTAATACGCTAGTATTTCTTACCGATATCATTGAAATTTTATTACTGATTTTTTTTTATAAGAATTACATCGTCTAGGAAACAAAATAGTCGCGGTGGTTAATGTGGCACAAAAGACACTCGCAAGACACTTTAAGTGGTACTTAAATGTTCCCAAGTGGGCCAAGTGTTTCAATTTTAGTCCTTAATTTAAATCGAAAACCATGTTACGGATTTATTACTTATCGATACATTAACCTCGTTTACCCGTGCGATCGTTGTAGAGCGTATCGTCTTGAGCGGCTTAGGTAGTTGCCCGTATCTATTTTCGTAGTTAATTACATATACCTCGTTATTCTGGAATTATGCTCCGGCCGGTACGGCTGCGAGAATTATGTAATTATTCGAAACATCGATCCATCTCGTCGATGGTAATCGAGCACGGCAGGAACGACGATAAAAGAAAGTCGAGGCGGATATTTTATTGCGCCAAAACGTTATCGATCTCCGCTCCCGCGGGATTTTTGCGGATGGCAGCACGACAGCCGGTCCAACGTACAATCCGTGCCGACACCCAGCTTGCTCCCACGTAGGTGGAGTAACGCACACCTTTGCATACAGGGTGTGCGACTGGTGCCACGTGCCAATAGAACGTTAGCCTTGAGAGTGATGGGATGTTTCTTCTCGTAAAGAAATCATAATGAGTGGAATTGTATTCTCAATTTAAATGACGTTTTTTTTATACAAAGAATTCCCTACTTGACCCAGAAATAATATATCTGAAGTATCTCATTGGCAGAGGATCCAGATATCCGATAATCGATCAATCAGTATACCGTTTTATAGAATAAAAATCTTGGCCAATGTTGGTTATGAGTTTTTTTACAGTTTACTACAAAGTAGGTTTATAAGTTTTTATATTTATTACTCCTTATTCAAGGATCTTATATAATTTAAGTACATACCCTTAGGTTTTCTAAAGTATAATTGTTATTCCACGTAAATGGAATGTTACTTGTCAACTTCTCTGAATCTGGTATTGGTACTAGGATCAACCGTTCTTGGAACTATTTATTTATTTGGTAGCAACCGAATGGTACTTTCGAAGCACCTTGTACGATGGACGTGTGCTCGACGGAAGGACGGCACGAGTCTGGCACGATTGTGAAGTACAGGGTGTCCCTTTTTAACGTCCTATATTTTATCAGATCGTAAAGCAGAAAGTACGTATAATAAGGTAATTTATTCGCAATGATCGCAATGGTAAACCCTATGTAATAGATGGTGACTAAAGAAAGATTTTATTCTTCTATATTTCCTAAATCTAGTAAATCTAGATCTAGATCTAGACTAAATCTCCTAAATCCAGAAAGTTCTCTTAAATCATTTCTCCAACAGTTTGATTAATTATTATAATAATAAAAAAATTTATTTTTTTTGTGAATTTGGAAAATATAAGGACCATTTATTTTGAAAGTTGTGTACTTTATGCTTAATTAGTGTAAACTTTTTATTTGTAACCAGTTAACGTTTAACATCTTAAAAAATGCCAATGCTTTGTCCAATGTAAAATTGGATTAAAAAGGTGATGTAAATCCAAGTTCCATACATTGATTTGAGACATTTACAAAATGTAACGGCTCAAAGTCATGTTATTGCATATAGTGATATGTGTACTGGGCAAAATCTGTGGTTGATGTGGTTGAAGGTTGTCCAGTCTTTGGAAAATAATACTGAAGTAATTGATGATAAATTTTTGCTCTCTGGGCATTCGTATCTTCTAAACAATATTTCGTATCATAGAAAAAGGCATTACGAAAAACGTGTTTCCTGCACACACATCAGGATTATTATGATGTTATAAAACAATATAGACAACATATTAAATTTGTTTTACACATAATAAAACGAGAGAATTTTATTTCAATAACAAATTTACGAACGCTATTAAAAAGCAGATAGGGAGAAAAATTAATGAAGAAAAGGTTAATTGGTTAGAACTATGTTGGATAAGGTTTTACACAAGTGCAGCGTATAATGTTTTATATAAAACATCAATGGGGGACACAGAGCTTTAAGACTTTAGATGTATTACCTATATGCTGTGGAAAGCCGCCAAAACCGGAAAAAATCGCCGTAGCGCTTTTGTATAATTATATGTTGTGGAAAAGATGTATTACCTATATGTTGTGGAAAACCGCCGAAACTGGAATAAATTGCCGTGGCGCTTTTGTATAACGATGCCAGGCCTATTGCATACGAAAAATACAAGCACATGGAACAGTTATTACCTTATGTACCACCATCATGAACATTTCAAAACACTGGCACAAGAAGAGCATACATAAACAATACCAATATCTTATATTAAATTTAATGATATATAAATATAATTAACGTTTAAAATAAAAAATACTACTGTTCTATTTCTTGTTATTATTTATAGACAAAATTGAATTAATACGAAATAAATTTTAGATGATATTTTATTTTTCAAAATTGAAATTAAATGTTTTTAGAAATAACTAATTATGAAAATGGTGTAAGTCCATTTGCAGCCCGTAAATATACATTATTTTAGTTAAATTCGTCTAAACGAAATTTGTATAATCGAGACATAATTAACCTATATTTTTTAATTAACAGATATGCAAATCTTTAATTTCCTTGAAACAACAGAAAATGGACTTGCACCACTTTCAAAATAAACTGTTTAATGTATTAATTACATTATCATTCCAAATTCATTTAACATTGTAAGTAATTGGATATATTTGTGTTCCACTATTTTCAGAGTTTCTTTGACACATTGAAGACGGTATGTTTTTGCATGTATACATGTTTATTCTCGTGCATTTCCGGAAAATGCATAATAAATAGTCGAATAGCTAAAAAACGTATCGTATTTTTTTCATGGATATCTTTGTTCGCCGTTGTTAAACTTTCATGGCGTTTAACGTCATGAACATCCATAATTCAACAATTTTACAATCTTTTCATTTAATTGCAACATTCATTCCTCTCACGATAACGTTTGATGCGTAGAAGACACGAATTACCACCTTCCTTCCATCGCGAACGCTTTAAAAACAAAAGGAGCGTCTCGTATTCGCCGTCTTCAATGTATTACAATTAAACCTGCCATAGTAGACAAAATGACTCATCAGCCATTTCTTAATAAAATTTCACAACTCGAAGATGGGTATTTTCCACGCATATTTTCCACGATTTGATAACAGCAGGCAAATCATCATATTAATCTACCGATATTTCGTCCTCGTTCTCTGTTGCCTTAACGCCTTCCGTGCCCCGTGGGGTGTATACGCCCCACGCTAAATTTTTCATTCAGACTACTTGAAATTTTCCTTGAAAAGCAAAAAATGAAGGAGGAATTGTTTCTTACCAATTATAAAAATCGTGAAACATACGTTGGAAGCAAATTGTAATAGCGTGGCCAGATAAACCAAGGTTTAAACGAAAAAAAAAAAATAAGTCCGAAAGTAACGAAAAGTTGGTCTGGCACAGAACGAGTCAAGCGTACATGCGTTGTACCATAATTGATCCACAAACTGGTAGATTGTCCTAGCATTAACAACAAAGGATACAAAATGATAGGCGAATTATTTATCGACAATTTGGAAATGTGGGAGGTTTGAATGGGACACGGCGTGTATCATACGCGTTTCTTGGCGGTGAGTCACTCCAGCTCGCTGCAGGTAATGCCCCACGTCTCTCTCCCACCGATGGGCCCTTACCATACCATATGAGTCTTACCATACCCACGCTGAACTTACGTGCAGTTGCACCTTCACCTACTCGAGATGCACCGAACGTAGGTTGGCGCGCGCCGCGTACGGCTCACTTCACGCTGGGAAAAGTATTGCCCGGCGCCCATTGAGCACCCATTGAGCGCCCATTGATGCCCGTGGCCACACGCGGCCCTTTCCTGCGCCGGTTAGGCCATTTACATTCGCGCGATATACACTCCCATCCATAAGTCATCCTACATTTCGCGAAATCAGGGGCTGGCCCATTTGATCGTACGATATTATCTACGAGTGGGGAAAGAGAAAAAGACGTAAGCAACTGCGTAAAGCGGATAATTTGGGAACGGCAAAATTGATGGGATAAAAATATTCAAGCAAATGGAAGGTAAAATTCTAAAAAGAAATCGATCGACCGCATTTTTGTATTGGAAAAGAAAGGATGTGAAAATAACAAACCATTTTTTTTTCTTATATGTTTATTTTAAAATGACAAGCGCTAGAAATCAGTTTTGCTCGAAGCGGGGAGAAAACTAGATCGGGCGATGTGTGAAATAAAGTGAAAACTATTGAAGGGATTAGAGTGACAGGTCTGTACTTTTCTTAGACAATTCTATAAATTTTATATTCTTCCTGTCATTCCTGACACTGATTAAAGTCGTTTATCCGTTGATTAAAGTCACTTATAGGATAAATACGGTTATCGATTAAAACTGGTTTATTTGTCAAAATTCACTTAAAATTCTGGCCCAGCATAGAACAGCTCGATATTTTCAGGATTTCCAATTCTCTTTTCAAAAACTTATTTAAGATCACATCTATCTTTGCAATACGATAGCTTTTTGCAGGATGATTTTTACGTATGATGTGAAAAAAAAGAATCACGTTCGGACACGGATCTTTTTTCAAATAGCGAGTCGAGAACGCGTGACGCAATGCCCGTGAATTGTCTCTGTCCTCTTGACGATCGTCGATGCGTACTTAACCAGCTTCTAACAATAGATACGCGTGTACGCCGGCGAGACAATGCGCAAGTTGATTAGCCGTGAATTCATTCCTCGTTGTTAATCGCGCTTCTGCACCTAACGGAATTTTGTGGCGCGATTTTACGAGCAATGCTTGATGTCACTCAGAATTTATGCTCTCGTAAAATCCGGGCCCGGTTTATCGCGTAATTCTTGAGAAATTGATCCAAAGCGATTGTCTTCTCGAAAGTGTGATCGATGCTTCTTTGTAGGGTTTGGTTACAGCGAACGAAAAACTAAAATCCGTCTTTTGGCTACATTGATTTTTGTGCATCGATTCCTAAAGTCATTGGGTATAACATCAGTTATTTTAATATGAACTTAAAATCAGGATTTACATATCAGATGGAAAACTATCGGAAAACGATAAGTAAAAGATAAGATAAGGCTAGACTATAATAGTGAAGTGTAGTAAGTAATAATATAAAATAAAACGTAATGTTTAACCGCTTCCGCTATATTAATCGTGAAAAATTGTGCAGGAAATAACCATTTAATTTTTATTCAAAAAAAGATGTTTTATTTTAATATTCGTACATATTTGTCAGTTGCGAACTTCGCTTATTCAGAAACTTTTCACGATACATTAAATGTGGTCTTACCGAGAAATCTATTCGCACACATTGTTAATAAATAATTTATTCATATGCATTGTTAATTAAAATGCTATTATTGATTTGGATAGAATTGTAATTTATTATAGGATATCAAAAATATCAAAAATTTTCCCAGTATCCATTTTCTTTCATTCTTCTGGTGATATGTGTATAATTCCAGAATATTCACTAGCATCATTTATCAATCGCCTGACATATTTTCGCCTTTTTAGCAATATGTCACTATCATCACTTTTATTACCAGTATCGTGTAAATATATACTTATTGCTTCTGATTCTTCATAATCGCTCCAATCACCTTGAACTTCAATGTCTGCACTGCTCTTATTCATTATGGTATTTATTTCACAACGCGTTTTCCTTTTAATAAACATATATATTGACCGATGTTCATACTTAATGATTAGAAGAATGAAATCGAACTGTCTAATAAGATTTGGTTGTGACTCGTACCTATTAGTTCTAACGGCAAACAATATCCGATGATAATCTGTGATATTCACACGAGTAATAAAACAGGAAAGAATATTGCCAGATTCAATACACCAGAAATCTAAAACTAAATTAATTACCATGTTCAATAATTGCTTTTTTCTTGGTGTGGCATGAAAATGAGCTAGTCTCCCCATTATACTGCAAGGGATTAAGGCGCAAATGTTGAAATATGGTATTGGTCATTTCAGTATTCGATTTTGGCTAATCTCTTCGCGTTTCGTTTGACTTTTGTGGAACACTCTCGGCTAGAGTATTCCTGAATTTGATTTTTCTATGGCGGCTCAAAACGAGAATGCGGGGGAGCCGACGTTACAGAGGGTAGATAGACATATTGAATATTCGATACCGCTTCGAAACGTTCGACGATAGAGCTCCGGGCCGAATGAAGCGGGCGGCACCGATTGTGATGTTCCCGTTTAGAAATCGGGGTGAGTTCAACATGCAAATGCGATCGGACGCCCTGTAAATATTTACGAGGCCACGTCGTGGGTTTGCCGCAGAATTTTGAAACACCTCAACATTTAGATTTATAGGATATAATCCTGGCCAGGAACAAAGTCTCAACCTGTTTCGCGGTTATGTCTATTAAAAAAGTTTCTTGTCTATCGGATATTGACTAGAAACAAACTTATCTTAAAAACATTTTGATAAAGTATTCGTAATGTTCATGACACGTATTTAATAACACATACATGTATAAGAATTCAAGAGTGCGTACATGTTCTATGAATATTTATAAAGTCGTTTGTTAATTTATACAAAATCATAGCCAAACTTCTTTTAATTCCAACGTAACAAAAATGAAGTTTAAATTCTTTCACCCGTGAACACAAATGAGCATCCGTGAAGTCTGCAACACCTATAACAATTGCTTAGCTCTAAACTACAGCATCCTTGGACGGCTCTTCGAAGTTTCGAAACGTCTTGTAATGTACTCGACGACTTTTCGAAGGCGTGACGTAGTTCTAGGCGTTTCCTTTTTAAATCCTATACGAATTTGTAGCTTCGGGATTTCTATCGTTTGGTGCCACGATAAACACTTTTACCGTCAACGGTCATCTAACCACATTAATCGTTTCACAGTGTAATAAAATTACGAATTCTGGTCCAAAAAATGTCTAGTTTTTTAAGGTTCTAAAACACTTCGGTATTTAATAAAAAATTTTTAAAAAAGGGGGTCCTCCTTGCATTCTGAGATAAAGTTGAATTGTCATGACGCTCTGCCCGTGTCTATCACAGGATAAACTGATCACAGGTATTTGTCGCTCTGTCCATGATCGTCACGGAATAAACTGACAATGGATTAATACAACTACCAAACCTGTCAAAATAATGGTTCGCTCATTTCTTAGATAAATTGCTAATATATAAACAGCTTGATTATTGAGTAACTTAAATAAACGGCTTGACGATTGAGTATTTTTCTTACATTTTAAGAAAATATATCGCAATACGTAGCGCAAGACCAACAATCCTATATAACAATTCCGTTTTTTCTTATGTATCGGATATTTCTATATTTTTCTTATTTTTCTTACTATATAAATACATTTCACCATTGG
Source organism: Ampulex compressa (assembly GCA_038496175.1). Lineage (NCBI taxonomy): Eukaryota > Metazoa > Arthropoda > Insecta > Hymenoptera > Ampulicidae > Ampulex > Ampulex compressa. The sequence continues at coordinate 41,721 of JBCFXI010000915.1, forward strand.
GTCAATGGGTGTTTTGTTTTTATATCTACTCGTAATACTGCTTCTCTTCCACATTTACATCGATTAAACATTCGATCTTCCACTGAAATCATATAAATCACAATAAAAATCAATCAATAAAAAATTCGTTTTAAAGCTAGATTTCGAAAGAAATATTATAAAAACAATTCTCGTTCTTCTTATTTATGTGTGGCCTTCGAAAATTGTAAAATTCCCATGCGGCCCGCGATGTAATTTGTGTTGATCAGGCCTGACGTAGAAAATCATATAAATCCATTAACCGCTTTTTCTTTTTGTCCGCGCTTTCTAAAGATATACGTAACATCCTAAGCATGCGTAAGAATATCATCGATATCATTAGACTTTGGCCCAAAGTTTGAATCCCGGTCTGAAACTAGCATCGGGTGTAATAGCTTCGCCGGAGCATCGTATAATGCATGTAGGTACCTCCACAGAGAAGACCTACGATCGAGTGTCGTCCGTCGCCCCTGGAAAATTTGTCGTGTTATATGGAAATTACACTCAATGGGGATGTAAAATAGTAAGGCCTAGGATAAAAGATTGTGACAGTCGATGCCGATAGTCAAATACATTTCATACAGGAGGTGCACCAAAAGCGGGCTGGGTTTACGGGCCACATACGTCCGACGGCGGCACTCACCTGGTCGCATTTAGAAATCGCAGCGAATCCCACATGCAAATGCGAGCGAGTGCTCGGTGCGTAAATATTTACGAGGCCGACGCGATGGTACCGAGGGGTCGGCGGCGGAGCGGAATAACCGCGGTGTCAATGTGGAATAAACCGGCGTAGAGGCAGAGATGTGTTCACCGCCGAGAGGACGACGCGAGCTCTCGATCGATCCTGCCCCAATTGCGCCTATGGTGGCAGTTCTTAACCCTCTCGCTATTAGGAATTTAATGCCGCTGAGATCGCTAAAGCCATTAAAGGAATTTATGATAGCGTTCGAATGGATAACGCCAGAACTACTGAACCTGTCAGAACGACGGTCTGATCATTTTTTGGAAAAAGTTCGCGACTATAAGCCGGTGCATTTTCTGAGATTTTCGATGATTTTACTATAGTGTTTAAATCGTTATATCCATCTAGTGACATGTTTTCCCCGCTCTTTGTCCTTTTAAGGGTATATGTCGTGCACCTAATTTCAGAAAGTAGTCGATAATTCTAGTGTTAATAACAAAGGAGGAATACTTGCAACAGCATATTTTCTATAATTTTCTATAATTGTATTGCGATATACAAATCATAATATCATTCTATTAACATTCCTTCACGGTCCACTTTAAAAAAAAAGTGGTATCCAAAGTGTATCCGTGAAGTAGCAGATTTTCTTTTAATATAACTTGAGTGATAGAATTTTGTAGAATGTCCCTAGATTCGAACGATCTTCAAATTTCACCGATGACATACGAAAAACCTTAAAAGAATTAGATACTCTGCAATCTCTGTACGAATGATAGCGGTGGAAGAAACATACTTTATTTCACAATTAACGTGTATTCAATAACTACTTTATATAACTTTGTGCGCACGCTTTCTATTCATATTTTATCAATCGATTGTTAAACAGAAATTCTTAACACCTTCCAATTACTTTGACTTAAACATAAATTAATTATGCCATCTAATTAATTTTGATTAAAATGAAAACAACACAACTCCGCAATCTCATCTTAAAGTCATATCTTTGCTCGACGACGCAAAAGCATTCACACCATATTGGTAAAGCGAATCGAATGGAAATAAACTTTCGTTGTGCTGTAAAATAATGGAGTTCTCTTCGTCTACCTACTTCTCACACATCGATACACAAGAATAGTGGGACAAGAAGAGGAAGAGCAAAAGTGCGGGGGTTGGACGGTGGAGGCAAAGACTCGTAGGAACTGCAAGGAAAGTGTCCCGGAGGCACGAGATACACAAGCTCAGACAGATTCGAATACGATATGCAGGCGGGTTGAAAAGATTCTTGTAAGGCGTACCTGAAAGGAACCGAGCGATTAGTTTTCCCCGCTGTCGAAGAGCTGGAAAGGGAAAGGAAAAGGCCGAGGGCCCTGGCAAGAAGGTTGACGTCTCCGCGTGCTTTTAACCGGGCTTTCGGAGCGCGTGAATCTTGCGTCGGTCCCGCGGGAGAGCTCAGCTCTTTCTTACCATCCCTTTCACCCGCGACTCCTCATCGCAGTGAATGGATCCTCGGTAGAGCGATTCCCCGCGCGTGAAAACCACCTTAGAACCTTCTGCCAATCGCGTTTGCGGATTTTGCCGTGATCCAATGGCTTGTTACATCGGTGTTTTAACTCTTTGGGCCCTGATTACTGAGAGTTTATCAAAGTAATTATTAGAAATAAATATAGTAGAAAAAATAAAATTTATCAATAACATTCGTATACAACTATTAAATCAACTGGCTCTTGCGAGTAGTAATTGATCCTAAATGGGGCAGATGCGTAGTGAAAATTAACGAGTAGTTTTACGACGTTTCGACTCTGCGGTGCATCCTCACAACGATTGAGTTTAAGAACTCAGGAAAGAGTCGAGACGTCTTAAAGCTGCTCGTTGGTTTTCCATATCTATCTGCTTCATCTAGGATCAATTAGAGCAAGAGCACGAGCAAGAAGATTGTTAGGATTGAACATGTCTAATTCGTACATAAGAATAGTATAATTGCATATAAGGTAATTTTCCCTTTTCTAATTATTTAATTTTTTATAGTTATTATCGTGTATTGTAGATAACGTAGAATACGGTATACCGGTTTCTACGGTTTGAAAAGGTAATACTCGATTAACTCTCGTTTAATTACCCACGCCAGTTATATCCGGCACCCACTAAATACGCCACATTGGCCATCGCCGGTTATATGCGGCGTTTACTAAATGCGTTACATTGGTTCTTAATTTGTATGATGTGCACTAATGGCAATATGGCTTCGCCAATGTTGGTGCACTGTTATGGCGAAAGGGATAAACTAATGAAAGGTTGCGAAACAGTGGCATGCATAGGGTTGACTTTAGGCATCCGAATAAGATAAACATCCAATCAAAAGAAAATAAGATAATGATTTTGACATTTTAACGATGCAAATTCCATTTTTGGAGCTTATCGCATTATAGCAACAGTGGTTAGTGCGGTAATCATTTAGTGTAGTCATTAGTGTAATCATTAGTGTATTTATAGTTATACTTGAGTCTTCAGGATATACAATCAAGGAGTTGGCCCTCTGATGAATTAATTTGCTAAAAAATAATACGAGCTATGAAATACGCATCGATTCACATCACGATAAAGAATATTATAAGTCCAGGGAATCGCTTGTAAGATATTCAGGATGTGCACTTTAAAACGCACAGGTACAAGCTCGGTACTTTTGTTTCGTACTCTGTAGGAAAAAAGTGCTAGATCAAATGTTAGGGTCGCGTTACTGGCCTTTGAAAGTTTGCTTCTCGTAATTATTTGCGAACTCCCTAGGCCTTTCTCCGAACAGTAATGCACCTTGCACCGCGCCGGACTCGACTTATGCCCAAATCCGTAATAAATCCACGGAACTTTTCGATGATACTACACGCTTTCGTATAATCAAACCGAGGATCAAGAACCGTAGAACGCTTGCGCACGAAATCGAAACCACGGCGGCGGCGACTTTTAAACCATTCAATGCTTTATCTTTCGATCTGACAGGATTTTACTATCGGATTAAACGGGACAGCGGCTTCAAAGCTCACGTATAATTTTCAAATGTTTTTAATACCGGTATTCTTCACCAAGAATCGACTGACCGGTCATTTTGACAGCTTCCGTGTATTTCTCTTTTTCCTTTAATTTTCTACTTCGAGACTTAAGATTACATGAAATACAGCGCAAATGCACAATTAGTTATAATTCGTCGTTTTTATGACTCACATATCCCGTAAAAAATAAGATGGATTGAGTGAGTTTAGGACGAGAATTTTTCTGGCAATAATCAAAGTTTCTATGAATACATTATACGAGCTTTACTTGAGCGCAAAATAACATACTGAACACTCATTTTACAATTCCACAAAACGTGTTATTCGCTAACAGAATGAAATATAATTTATCTATATCATTAAAACTATCCAATTAGTCAAAACGATCCATCCCTACTTTCTTATTATTAGTATGTTATGAAATGATATGCCAGGAATGTAGCAGGTATCCATACCCTCCATTATCACCAATGCCCGAGAGACTCTATTGTATAAGCAAGTGCAACGCGTTACAATTACAAGTTCGATACTCAGAGTGTAACGTTATGTAAACGGACAACGGTTTCCACCGTCGTGAAACCGTAGAACCACCTTCGAAATTAACGTTAAAGGGATAACGTAATCCTATCGCACGCTCACAGGGAAAGAACGTTGCAGGATTCAAATACCTTGATTGAAATCCCGCGGGAAGGACGAGTAAGGGCGCGCTTTGAAGAAAATTCCAGCGGTAAGAATGAACTCCTGGGGGTGCTCGTATGGGTGTAGTTAAGTACAAAGGAGGTGGGCGGTGTGGAAGGCAAAAGACACGCGACGGAAGACGGTGAACGGGAGGCAGACGTGGGTACGGAAGCACGGGGGCAGCCGAGCACGTCAAACAGTAATCAGCGGAGGCAAACACGACGCGTAAATATGATGTGCCTCCTGCAAAAGAGAGAGAGCGGGGGAGGGGGGCGGCAGAGACAGAGTGGGAGAGAGAGACTGGAAGGTCTCGGTTATATACCGCCAGTAACGGCGCAAAAGGAGTTTCCAGACTGACAACGAACCACCTCGACTCCTACTCGTCCTAAGATTTCTTTTTCTCTTTGCGCGTCACGCGCGAGACTTTCTGCTGCCGATTTCTTCGTCTTCTATGCATAGATTTTCTTCGTTCTTTCTTCTTACCTTTCATCGTCTGGATCGACCATTCACGTCCCTGAACTTGGATCAAATATTTAATCTAGATCTGAAATAACTTGTATAAAAACTAGAGTAGCGGATAAAATATGTACTGCCATAAGGAGAATGTTAGTCCAAATCTCGTTCATTGTATCATTGAAGAACAGCGTTACGCAATAACTTTTATAATAGTAAGGCGTGGGATTAACGGATATAGAAATCAATGTTTAAAATAAATAAACGTAGCTGCAGAAATTACGATGTTATACTAAAGAGAAGTACGATGTTATATTGAAGACAAAGATTTTTTGAAATGTTTTTGTTGTAATCTATCAGTTCTTTCTGAACCCTATAGCAAAGAGCTTAGGCACTAATTTTTTAACCAAATATTTTAGAATTAAATTTAAAAAGTATTATTATACGTCAAGGCACAATACCGAATAAGGATAAGCAGAGTCTCGCGTTTCTCATCGCGTAATTAATTGCATCCTCCTATGATAACACGTGAGATTTCTCTGATTTTTCGGGAATAACAATGTATTTTAATCGCTCCCATTAAAGCAGGGCTAGAAACCTACAATATTTCTTTCCATCGTAAATCGACATAATCCCACGACACCCAGATATAAGTAACTTTGTAAAAATAGTAAACCAAATAGCAAGAATGCAAAAAAACGAAACAAATATCTATATATAGTACAATACATTTTCTAAAAATACAATACACAGTAATAGCAAATAAAGTAAATAAGAAAAAGGAAATATATCCCACCCATCATCTGTGATTCTTCTATGCGATGTGTATACTGTAGCTCTGATGTTTGGGAATACACGTTATCTAGATAAGTGAGGAATTTAATTAAAAAAATCCCTCTACAGAGAGCGGAATTAAAATCAAACAATGACGAGTATACACGTCCAACTAGAACAAATGGTCCTATTATAAATTTTACGAAAAACGAGGAAGGATCACATTTTATTTGATAAAAAATTAACAATTCATTTTGGAAACGGTTATTGTTGTTATAAGCTTAAACATTTTTTAAAAATAATACAATACAGAAACAAGAAAAATGGAAGATAGAAAATAATTTTAAACATTTTAATTAATTTTAGTTAATACACCAATATCCTAACCGCTTTCATTTTTTGAACAAACGAACATCTTCGGAGGGGATTTGCTTTTGTTGGAGTAGCCTGTATAAAATTGGAGAAATGTTTTCCCATGAGCACTGTAAGTCTTGTGGATATATTGACATGATCGACCAATTTAAGAAATTTGTTTTTGGTGAATTAAAGCACCCCCCTCCATAAAAAGTACATAATAGTTGTATTGGTAATTTAAAAGAAACATACCACTAAATAATATTCGTATTACATTTTATTAAAATTTTGAGTTTTTATAGTCAATGGTAATTCTTTATTTATTAAGTCAATGGCACTGCAAAATAGATTTGGTGTGACGTGTATACACGTCACACGCGCTTAACTGATTGAATGAAAGGCCCTATACCAGGTGTCGACAAAAAGCTGCTCACAAACCATATGTGGATCTTTCGCCACTTGAATACGACTTTAGCACGAATAATGACAATGTGCTATGTAAGTAATATTTTAATAATAAAAAATACTTTTTATCAATAAGCAAGATTATTATTCATTATGATAGGTATCTACAATAGTTCTTTTTTAATTCAATGTTGAAAGTAAAAAATCGATTAATCAAAATTGGTACGTTGGGTATACTTTTTGATTGTTAATAATAATAACACAATACTTAAAACACCAAGAGTCCGTTTCATAAAACTTACAGTTTCTGTATTACAAGTTCTTTATTTAAAATTGATATAGGATATTTAAAAAAATAACTTGTATTACGGAAACTGTAAGTCTTAGGAAACGGTAACGCTCTGTCACTTTCTAATGCCACTCTGTAGAAAAGAAACGGCGCAAAGACCTCCACAGGAGTCATCTTTTCAACTATTGTTATTTTAAAAATCTGACGTTATAGTGGAGAAGAAAAGATAATCTAGTACATGGAGCATGTTTAATCCTATCATCACATATTATTAGTATCTAGTTTTAATCGACTTCTAAAACAGATTTTTTCTAAATCTCGCTCTTAGAAAAAAAAATGTTACATTGCTGACATTTGACTCCTTTGACTAATGAGTTTATAGATCACTGTCCTAAGCCAAATGAGCTTATCAATCGGTGCCCAAAATTAATTTTTAAAAAAAAGAAAGAAATATAAAAAAAGTGACGCTTATGTATAGTAAAATAAATTTCTCCAACAAGATGATAAGAATAACCGTTCTCAACGGGAATGAATTTTGATGAGAAAAAGTATGTTACTAAATGTTGCGTGTACGCAGCGTTAGGAAGAAATGGGTTAATACCCTGGTACATCGAGAATACATAGCGGCTCGCATTATTCCTCGGAGCGGGACACCGCTAGGGCGCATAAAGGGCTTCGGGAGTAATCCGTGGTACAGCGCAGGAGATTTATGAGCGCCAGCGTAAATTGGTGGTACGGAGAGGCGACGCAAAGCTCCTTTCATCGCGATCTTACTCGACCGCGGCGCGGATCAGCGGATGGAGACGAGGCGCCATTCGCAGTGGTCCGTATACACGCGAATCTCTGAAGCAGTGTTTCCCAAAGTAGATGTCATGAAACCAGGACTTGAACCAGAGGAGGAGAACAGAATCAGGAGAGCCACTGCCCAAAGCCACGAACTTGTAGATGGCAAAGATTAAAATCGACAAGAATCGATTTAAGAGATAAAACTTTAAAAGAAGATGGAAAAAAATAGGCGGTGAGTCTTTAATTTTTTTTTTTTATATATTTAAAAGCGTCGACTGCGTAGGTCTTCAACCTACTCTTTGACTTTTGTTATTGTGTTAGAGTAAATTTATATACTGCTTTTAAATCATCCATATAATTACTATTTTACCAGGAAAAAGTACGTATTCATATTAAGAATCTTAGATTTTTGCTTTTCCTTATTTTAATTTTGTTTTTTTTTGGTTCAATTATAAAAATTAATATTTAAAATAATGAAGATACCGTTATAACCGTTCAGATCGGTTGTTAGAAGCGCCCAATAAATTCCAAAAATGGAAAAGGACGGTATTATGTAACGCAAAAATAATAAAAAATCATATTTGCATTATTCTTCCCAGTAGTAAAAAGACTTAAATTCGTTATTAATAAATACGGAATTCATTGTTATAATCAATTTTTATATGTATACATATGATGATATAGAAAGGAACAAAATTAAATTTTACGCCGAATGGATAAAAATCCAGATTGGACATTGCACGAAACCCTCAAATTTACCAAATTATGTTATGTTTCAGTGAGTTGAAGAGTATCTCAGTCAGTGTTTCCTTTCTTATTATCGCAATGGAGTTGCAGTGTACAAAAGAGGCCCAGGTCTACATATGCATTCAACGTTTATAATATTTACGGGTTATCGTATTATTAAACACAATATCAGTGTAGGGTCTGCGATTCAAAAAAAAATTGTATGAGTAATGCGAAAAGAAAATAAGATTCACTGCTCTAAAATCTCTTGGGCACATTTTTTTTAATTGCAACTACTAAAGACATTGACGCCATGAGTGGAACGATAAAATAATGGATAGAAACTTTTCTATAAAAAGCGAGAGTTTGAACTCCGCTCGTGACTCATCTATCATTTTTTAGATAACCTTGCTTTATAAATGTACAGCCATAAAGCTTTTGGAAAAAAGTCAAATTTTACACAGTAGATCTTATCTTCAGTAACCATACTAATCAATGCTGAAAATAAAAAGAAAAAACAAAGGTTGATATAAAACTGTTCAACTTCTCTTAAGTCCATTTCGACCAGTGTTCGAAAGTTCGATCTTCGAATTCCAACCGCGCAAGAAGACTATAAAATTCGATAATGCAAATAAAGCGTTTTTTCGTTTGTCTATGCCTGCCACGCGAACTAAATTGGCGTTCATTCGAGAAACAGATCGCCCATGCGGGTATACATAATACTCGTTTATCCGTACACCTGTACGACTATCACCATTAGCGATAACACGCGGCACGACATGAGGGTGAATGATTTTCCACACAATAACGGACACAACCGTCATGAGTAATCGCCTATTCTGCGTAAGTTTCGGACCAGAGCTACGCAAAGAAATACTGAAGAAGCGAAAAAGAACTGCGATGTTTCCACGACAATCTACATTAAAAATCGGATAACAACCGTTCATGAACGCACCCTGACTTCAAAGTAATATTCTTGTTATATACATTGCCCTAATTAAGCTTTTTTCCCCAAATCCATGGATTGTTGTACATCGGAAAACCACTCGCCAGTAATTGAGTGACCCACTGCTTGCCTTCAACCTCTCTTTTTTTCTCTCAGAACACGAGATTGTACAGAAAGGTGGATTAAAGTACGCTTAGAGTTTGGTAATTTAAAAAAAATATCGGTTACAGAAGGTTAAGGAAATAATATCGACGGATCGTTATTGCGTCTTCGTCGATACCGGAATTTCGCCGTCTGCGATTTTAAGCCCCTGCGAATAAATCGAACTGCCGGGGGCGATGCTCATCCCAGGGGAAGCCGGAACATTCGAAAGATCTGCCGGTAATTTTCTCGACGTATTCCCAAGGCGGGTATTCCCGCCGGTTATCGGCCACGGAGCTGGCCATACGAGGGAAATTTTGCGAGACTCGATCTCCATCGAACGTCCTGCGGGAGTCGAGGTCTCCTGCGCACCAAGTTTGACTCCCGTGAATAACGGATAGGGGCAACGGCGCTTAAAACCACCGGAAGAACCACCTCGACACAGTGCAGACGTATCGACGACGTGCTCGATTAATCTCCTACTTAGAAACTTCCTCGGAGATCGAGGAGTTTATTCTTAACATATTATATCCTATGAGTTCTCAGTCTATTAATATACTAAGTTATTTTACATTATCTTATTGATAATTTTAATGCATATCACTTTATACTACGGTCCACTGAGTATTAGGAATTAGATTATTATTATGGTCAGCTACGAGTAACTTTATGTCACCTTTCTTAAATTAGAACTGGACATGTGGAACCACTTTTAAGGAAAACGTTATTGCCATTCGGTGCATAGCTGTAATAAAACATTTGAATTCATTAATAAGGTTCCAGTTACCCCATGGTTCAAATTTTTTTCCACTCCTTTTTTTATTTCGAAATTTTCATCTATCTTAATTCATTTGAAGATTTTTATTCATACCTTCAATTATTAATTAATTCAAATTCATGATTGTGGCTATACACCAAATAACAATGACGTCTTCTTTAAAAATGGTCCCATGTGGGTAATTATAATTTAGGAAATACGGTATAAAGGTGCTCGTACATGGCCATAATCATTAACTATATAGTTTATTCTGAATTCCATACACAAGATAATCTAATAATAAAAAGGCAAGTAGTTACAGTGATAAAAGTAGTTTTTGTATTTACCAAGTACGAGGAGCGATGCTCCTCCTTGCGATATGTATGGTACGATTTTCTTCTTACTTTGAGAGGTATATCAGTTATATTTCATATTTCCTAACAACGAATTTTTACACAGTTAGAGCCTTTCATTATAAAATCTAAAATTTATTGGAATTAAAGCGCAGACTATAGAAATGCCTAGAGAATCCTTCTCAACGTGGTGAATTTTTCGTTATTCCGGATTTTACGCTGAAAATCGGGGATTATATTTCCGGCGAACATTTGTTTATGATCGGCTCACGGCCAGGAAATATTTACCTCTGGCGGTCGAGGTGGTTCAATTACGGTTAGCGGGTAACCGAGATAGCGGCCGTCCTCATCGCTCCCTTCGTCTTACAGCGAAGCGAAACGAGCTGCTGGAGGTCCGGGCAAAAATTCACGATGAGCGACGCCGGTTCTTTATCCTGAGTACTTGCGTAATAGCGCTCGCGATTAATGAGGTACCTAACTGTAGGTGTCCCTCTTGGCCGTGAGCGTTCTCCCAGGGGGGTAAGTGCCATTGAAATTACAACGTGAAGCCACTTCACAAAATGGAAAAGTATTTGAACCGCTCAGGCGGAAAGTATTTTAGCGGAAGGAGCTTTGGCTCGATGTACTCCCTCTCATCGTCGATTCATATCCCACCACCGAACTTTCGAGGGTATGAAATTTTGTTTTGCATAGCAGGAGAGAAAAAAAGGACGAGAGGAAAAATTACGAGCAGCTCTGGAAAGAACATAGGGGAAAAAAACTCGGCCGAGGCGCCGCATCGTGTTCGCCGCAAAATCCGAGAGAATTTAGCTTCCGTAAACCACTGTAACTTTTGAGTAACATTTTGTATACAGATTTGACTTCGAGTTTAATTTTATTTTTACCGGTAGCCCAATGGTCGTAACTGGAACGACGGCTCTGCAACTCCTAAGCTCTGTACATACCACTTCGTAGCTCTATATCGATCGATCAACTACGATTATAAAATAAGAAATTAAACATAATACTTTTATTCATTATTACAGAGTATACCAGTAAAATATCACGCCTTTTTTTTCAAATAAAACGTTGGTTTTTCCTTGTGGATTCTGACAACTTGAAAGACGATTCGTGAAATGTTTGTTCGCTTACTATTAACCTCATCTACTTGTACGTCGCTGTAGATTCGCCATATAACTTCAGTGTTCCACACTTATGTCGCCCTACAGTCGCAAGAACTTTATATTCAAAATAGTGCTTATGTATTGTTATTTTTTAAAAAATAATTACCATTCATTACATTATATATATATATATATATATATATTATGGGCATTATTTCCCCTATAATTAGTGTTTGAGATCTATAAGAAAATTATTCATTTGAATTGTTTGAAAAAGAGTTCCGCGATCCATTTTCAATAGGATCTGAGCGTACATATATATTTGGTCTAAAGTGCATGTACAGTGTGCAGAAACGGAAATTATATTCCAATAAGAAAAGCTCTGAAATGTTGCACTTGATACATTTCTGAAGAATTTAAAAATGATACGATTGAAATTTATATAATCCTCTATTATGCCTCTATTTTATTTAAAATAAATATCCAATAAAGGTTTTATATATGTGTTATAAACTCAAGTCAAAAAAGTGGATAAAAACTCGCTTTACTTTCATTTTACTCATTTTCATGAAAAAAGGGTGTACAAAGGGTTAATTTCTAACTTCCTGACGTACGTAGATCCTCAATATGTGCCAAGCTATGATTTTCTTTAAACATAGATTTTTTGCTTTCCTGGCCATCGATGATTTTCTTGAAAAGGATATCCCATTCAAGGTGCTGATCAATGAAGCGGAGAACCGCTGAGGTGATCCCCCTGCACCAGAATAAATCGTTGCGGCCATATAAATAGAGACATTCACAACTCGCTTTGCTAATTATATTCTTGTTGGTCGTTTGCTCTGCTCGTCTTTCCCTCTCATTCGTTCTTCCTATCTCGGGAATGCCGGCAGGGAGATAACACATGAGTCTTTTTACTGATGCAGGTTACAACGCCCGGTGCACCTGTCGCCAAATCTTTTGCCGTGGAAACAGAATTTTAAACTTTTTCGTCATAAATGCAAATAAAACGTTACCACGAGAGCGACCTGCTTTTGATTGTAAGGAAAGATTAAATAAACAGCTTTTGACTAATCACGAATCTCGAAAAAACGTATTCGACGCTTCTTCGAAAAATTAACCTTGAGCTCTGGCCTGTATAAAATATCTATCTATAGTTAATAACCTTGTATAGCTTAGGATTAGCTTACCACAGTTCTCAAGTAATCGAATGTAAAGCACGTTTATGAAGAATAGAAAGTTCCCATATGAAAGTATAGGTATAGAAAAACACAAGATAGAGTGAATGGAGTTTCATTCCCGATTATTAAGAGTTTTCCATGCTGAATTGGTATCTCATTTTTTAAATAAGATACATTTTTGGTCGAGAATTGTTGGTGCATTTACTTTATTTTAAAGTACAAATATGGAGGTTATTTGTAGAACATAATAGCTGCCTAATTATCGCATCGGATTGGATAATTATTCAATATCCTTAAAATTATACCAAAAAAAGAAGTCTGATAGCGTCAAGTCGCATAACCTTGGCGGTGATTTCACTTCACTTCGACGCCAGGTAAAGTACGCATAACATTTTATTTGCAATATCTGCATTGTTTCGTTTGCAGTGTGACAGTCCACTGAAGAATTTTCTCTGGAGTTATACGTACAAATCATAGAAATTTTCATTAAAAAAATGAACAATTGGCAAAGTATTTACAACGATCAGTTGACAGATGTTATATAATATAAGTAGCCTCTATGTCTATACATGAAAATACAATGAAAACGACAGCAATTTTTAAATAAAGACTTTTGAATAAAGGGTTTCACTTAAGAAATGAATTTTACTTCATAGTTTACAACAACGACAACGCTAAGTTCACTTACGTTATTCTCATTGACGATTGAAAGATAGAAATTCAAGTTACGATCTACCTCACTTACTACATATAGGTATACAGTCTGAACCAAAAAGAAAACATTAATTGATCAGAACTAATCTTACGTCCTTGCAGAGGAAATTTTAGTTTCCATCTACCTAGTGCTATATAAAGTAAGAACACGATGCAAGACAATCAAACCCAAGGTTTGTGCAACTCTCCTCAGATCGAATTGCAAATTGCAATCACGACCAGTGGTCCTTTCTGTCCGTGATGTCAGAATCAAAAGGAAGATCACGCGAATCTCGACAATGGTTAAGGACTTCTCGAATTGAATTGCCAATCGACCTTCTCGGTAGAGGCTAGAAAATCTAGGTACAGTAAATCAACTTCATCCTACCTTTCCCGAGCCACTAAGTCCGATCATTATTAATATTCCCTTAACGTGAAACTTCGTTATCGGAAATCATAATTTCATGCCGTGTAAAGGAAATTCCAGGGCTATCTCAAAAACATAGCTATCTCCTTTTGAGAAGTAATGGGAAATTAAGAAACAAGAAGAAATCCATCGCCTCTTTTTCCAGGCCCTTTATTCACAGATGAGCAAGTGACCTCTTCGAGAGAGCAACCTACACTATGTTTAGAAGCCTCGCGCTCTGTCTTCCGATCGGTGGAAGCTCGAAGTAAAAGCGTCGAAGGTTCTAGTCTAGCCCTGTCCCTCCCCCCCTCTCCTCTTCTCTTTCTTACTTTATTTTTCTCCTTGCCGCACACTCTCCTTCCACAGCACGACGCGGTTTCGTAAAGAACAGAAATAAGTGCGTTTCCGCCCGTGGCTTTGCCTCTCCAGATCTCATTCCAAATGCAACAGAGTTTCATCTTCAAACGCGCTTCTTAACCCTCTTGCCAGCCACGCGACGCATTGTTTTTTTAAAATGGCCTTCGCTAAACTGGACCATTTCTAATTGAACGCCCTTCTTCCACAGGCCTTCCACATATGAATACCGCGCTAATTTCCGAACCAAGTTTGTGATATTTTTGATTGAATTTAAATAATATATCGATTTTTCCTGTCACACATTTATACTGTATTTGATAGATTGTTGATTAAATAAAAATGCGTAATATAAAAAAAGCGATGCATACGATGGAGTATTGAATTGCAATAAATCATAGAAATTTAATACCGTTATGCTTAAGACAGCTTTGATGGAACGTTATAGTATCGAGTATAATCGTGTGCTATTCATTATCCGTATCGTTTATTCGTATTTAACGACCTGCTAGCGGTATACGTCGTATTTTAGTTATCGTTCTATACTCGGTTAAATATAGGTTACGTACTTTTGACGTAAAGAGGCGATGCACTAGATACATCCAACTCGAGCCTTTCAGGGGTTTCGAGGAAAGTTTCTCGGTGGGCATTCAAAAGCTCCGTCCCTCCGTGAAATATTTCCGGCGCGATATCGGGCAACGGCTTCAGGTCAAAAACGAATTAACTCGTGGAGCGTGTACTTTCCTTCGGCGGGGAAAGAGTCGCGGTATGGCCCTTTACGAACGATCGACGCGTGTACACGTTCAGCAAAAAATCAGGTTTTAGAGCCAAAGCATTCGTACGTGTGCATTTTAAAAATAACGGTCGGCGACGGCGGAGCGATCATATGCACATTTAGTCCAAGGTTCACCTTGCACTTTTGATATGAGCAAAATAATATGGTATTCGCTTAAGATAATCATTTTGCGTTATGCTATTTTGAATGATAATAATCGATTGTTAATGTTAATAATAGGGTAAAAAATGTACTTCTGCGATGATTCAATGGTATTTTAGACAGCGTTTTTATAATATTGGTTTGATAATTTGCAAAGTTCAACGTAGAGAAATTGTTACAATTTGATATTTATATGGGTAAGGAACGTTGATTGATGGAACAAAATCATGAAAGTAAAGACTCACTACCGCGAATCGAGAATGTACAGATCGAGTACTCCGCATCAAATACCTGAGGAACCGTTAAGAATATATATAACTATATATCAGGAAATTCGAATCAAGATTATATAAAGATACAAAAATAAATAATTATACAAGAATACGCAATAATTGTATCCAATGTTGTATAGCGAGTGTTGCACCTAATGCTTATAATAACCATGGCCGATTTCACGATATTAAAACTTTCGTCAATACGTTAAATTCCACGTCGCGCATATATGGGAGACGGCTATGTTTCCGTGGAAGTCGCGTTACCCGTATACGGGTAACTCTTCTTGATCCACTTAAAAAAGAATTTTGAACGTACTTTATAGTAATTTTATTTCTAACACATCGATTCAAAATTATAATGAGTATACGCAATATAAAGCAACATAAACTATAAAGCACATCAATATTAAAAATATACTTATACTACAAAGTTATATTTAAATTTAAATTCGTTTTAAAAATGTATAAAATTTAAAATAAAAATTTTTATTTAAAAAATATAAAAATTCGACCAAAGTGTGATCAAGTAACGAGCTGGTCAAATAACCATAAAACATCTGGTGAACAAATACTTGTAAATGAATTAAAACTCCAAAAAACCTTCCACTAGAGATAGCCGAGAATCATAATGCGCTGTTTACACTCCGAGTCTCGAATTTGTACCCCGGGAGAAACTCCACCAATTCTCGTTGGGCGTTCAACGTGTTAATGTAGGATTGTGTGCGCGCGTGTGTGGCCAAAATACGTAGAAAGGACTAAGGAGGCAGTAGACAAGAGCGCACCTTGAGATTTGAACGTGTGAAATTAAGTATAGCATTTATTGCCAATAATTGAGGATATTTAATGCGTCCTACACCCTGATCTCTATATTATTTGCCGTATAACAAACTAAACAAATATTCTAAATACTTTGTTAACACATTCTATCCCTGACCAATTTTTAGTTACTTTCGAACTTACTTTTAGTTTTGGTTCAAGCCGCGTGGAATGAATATCTCCCCACGCTATTACAATTTTCTTCTAACGTATGCCTTTCGCATTTTATAACAGGCAAAAAATAATTCCTTTTTCATTTTTCCCTTCGCAACGAGAATTCCAAATAATCCGAATGAAAAATTCAGCGGCACGGAACGTTTTAGAAAGGGGCGTCCAAAATTTGGCACGGTAAAGCGTCATGGTCGCTGCGACGTGCCGCGAGAAAAGTGATCCGACGGTTTTAAACGATCATCACCGCAGCGACTCGACTCAACAAAGCGCTCTGTCCGCAAAAGGGGAACGATTACCAGCCCTCGACAATTCATGGAAGGAAAACTCGTGAAAACCTGCGGACGTGGCTCCAAGACGACGGGCCTGTTCCGCGGATCTCCAAGGTGACCCATCGAGGGCTGCAGAGATCCAGGCTAACTTCCTCGCACGACTGAGTGGGCCACCGGTTACCGAAATAAAGCGCACGTTTAACGAGCAGGTACGCCTCTCTCCACGACCGTCTCTTTGCCGAGGAGCTAATTACCCGTTGCTTATTACGTCCCCGAGTGCCCCTGGAGCAACGTGAAAAGGAGAGGGGGAAGAGAAAGACCATCCTCGAGCTTACCCACCCGCCGACCTCCGCTGCTGAATCGCCGGAAACTGCGCACTCTAGAGATTCCGATAAAACTCTAGGAGAATCTTTGTTCTCCCGCGGCGGAAGGTACGCCAGGGAACTTCTGACAGCTTCGTTAAGCTCGGTTTTGGAACGTTTGTACAACCGGGAATTCGTCCTGGCCGGAAGGCTACGAATGACGTATTCATCCTGCGAAATTCAAGTTTCGGAGTTTACACCTATGGTATGAGTTTGCCGGATGTCTGATGTCTCGTGTTACATGGTGCGCGAGAGACCTTGTCTGGATAAAAGCGTCTAATGCGGCGCGCGAGAGATTACCGTAATCACGGTTATTACGTCAGCAGATGACATGATGGCTTCCAAGTTTTAGGAAGATTCTGTCTAGGGTATTCTATTTAACATCTTAGCTACGGCTGGACTTTTCGCAGTACTCTATGTATCTCTGCACGGCGGCGTTCTACGTAGACTGCTCGGGAAGAATGGAACACCGCGATCTGTGTCCAATTTTTTTTTTTGATTCATTCATTTTCAATACCAACTGCTAAAGTAATTTAGCCTAGGAAACACCGTTTATGGTAAATTCCAAACCACCAGAGCTACAGTACACATATCACGTGTAAAGTCCAGAGGTGATGAACGTTGTATCTGATGGTGTTTTGCGTTATGAAATGACATGAAAATAGAGTGGTGGATGAATAAATTATAATGTCCTTATACATTTTCATGTAATGCGTTAAATTAAACATATTAAGATAATAGGGGCACGTACGCGTTAATAATACAAATTTGTATGATGAATTTGAAATAGTGTACGATGCAGAGTCCCACATCATAATGCCATTACAGTGGCGTAATATTCAAAATGATGACATGTTGAAAAGCAACTATACTAGCGTACCGTTCAAAGTATTGACATGCGTGAAAGCCACTATAGTGGCCTACCGGAGCTAAGAGGTTAACATTTGTCGGTTTTTATTGCAGATACATCATGAAAGTCGTAGCTATTCCCTTTCCGGAAGTGTAGCCGATGTTAAGCAGAGAGAAGCGGGTCAGCGCGCTATTTTTATCTTGATTTCTTCACGCCTCGACCGACCGCGATTTTTCTAATAACCAGAGAATCGTTGCACCGCCAGAATCGCGAGCCGGAAAGATTCCATTGAGCGATTTTTCAATAGAGATTCCGTGTTATCGTCAATTTTGGAGTCTATTTACCTAAAATAATTTTCTCTAAACAGTTATTACACAGAACCCGCAATATAATGCACAAACAATAAAACTTTTTTCTCCATCGACCCATGATCACCAATTCCTACCACTAATACAATTCCAAAAAGTTTAAAAAAAAAGACAAAAATATTTTCTTGAATTTAAGTGCAGCATTACAATCAAGATATTTACGAAATAAAAAAATTGCTGGTCGAGTTTTTCCGTCACTTCGGTCATTCATTTTGGACTGCTTTCCAACTGACGTACAAAGCCTATTGTCCAAAACTCGTTCCCGCTCATTGTCGAGTAATCTTTGATACATTGCACCACAATATATTATCTCAAGAGTCTTTAAATCCTTTTTATTGCTTCTAAATAATAAGTGTGGAATGCAAGGAATGTGTATCTATGTGTGCGAGTGCAAGATGGTTTCATCTAAGACACAACGCCTTATCAGAAAAAAAACACGTAAGTCGTTTCAAAAGAGTAAAAAATCAATGCGTGCGAGAGCCTGGTGAGACAAAGAATACATTGAGTGTAGAATACCGAGGGACTATAGCAACTTAGTATAGTTTCAGTGCGGATTGATTTAGAGTTTTGTTAGAGTTATCACTATTTTTGCTATTCTTAAATTCTTGAAACGTTAGCGCTCTTCGCAATCCCATCAAACCTTCCCCAAAATTGTACAGATTTCAACATCACACATTAGTCTTTTTCCTGAAATATACGACTCGCATTTGCAATACCATTTTCTCGTTCGTAATCACAAGTGCGCGATCTTTGTTATTCATTTCCATCTCGTGGAATCGTCATTGCACGCAGTAGAAGACTCTCAAGATTCAAGGACGAGCGGCAAACTCGATAGCGATTCCCTTAGCAGCGGCCCGTGAGCAGAAACGCGGTCCTGGCCGGGCCGATCTTTTGAAACTCTTCGTATATAGAGGCGTATACGAGCCAGCCGTAAATATTCTCCGGTAGGTTCTTGCATATTCATTTCTAGCGGACGTACACGGTGCTCCAGCCGAAATAATGGCCGGGGATTTCGCCAGGACACGCAGCCCGATCCCGGCGCTCCACTCCTTGTCGGCTCGTGGCCACTGGGCCAGGCAGTACTTTCTACCACTCCTTTTTCGCGTTGGCCATTATGTTCTACGAGGAGCTGCGGCCCCTAGATACCTAGGCTTTGCGCGCAGGCAGAGTGGAATTATGCCGCGGTGCAAAAGCGCAAGCGGCTTTCGGACTTTCCGTTATTGAGCTTCTGGACGTTAGACGCCCGGTGAATGGGTCACGATAGGGTGGAATTGGGCAAGCACAATGACGAGAAACATTGTATCGTCACTCTCCGCTTCCAGGCATTCGACGATGATAGATGGATTTTATGTTTCATCTGCATTCGCTGTGATGAGATTCATGTATATCAATAAAGAAAAATATTTTGAGCTTTTTTATTGTGAAAGATATTTGAAGAATGAAAATGAAACATGTTTCAACGTGTATTGCTTAAGTTACTGTAGTTTGACTAAAACATTGGAAATGTGTTGCTTTCTTAACCCATTTCTGTCCAAATTATTATTTTTTAGTAAGATAATTCAATTTTGAAGGAGAACAATATATATGTATTAAATTATTTATAAATATGGCATGTTATAATATATAATTATTTTAAATAGAAATTTGTTCTGAAATTGGGGCCATTTCAAGATTATGCTGTATAGACCGTTGAACTTATCTTGACACCATTACATCGCGTTAAAAAAATATATGTTAATATGCAAGCAAAATGCGTTAACCTTGAAAAAACCGTTGAAATAAACTTCGCAGGATTTTGTAGCACCATCAAATACTTACACGTTTTAAAACCATGTACCTCTTATTTAATCACGTTCTCTTGTTGTCAGCAGCAACGGAAATACAATAGTTTAGTTACACGATTTAGTTAAACTCAACATCTATTATATATATGACAAAATTAAAAATGCGCCATGCTTGGAAGTCTCATTTACACGGTATACAATTTTATTCGTTATACGCACGGGAAATGGATTACGGAAGGATAGGAATGTGTGAGCACAACGCCAAAAACCGTCCTTTTACCCTTTTTACTGTTGCATGATGACCGCTATAAAATTGTATATACGACTATATACGTGGACAAAATTTGATCACATTTCTTTATCGTTTGAATGATATTCGAGCAAAAGAATGGTAACTTCAAATTTAAAAGTTAGTCTGATTGCACAAAGAAACAAGCAACGTAGAAATGCTCGAACCGTGGACAAGTAAACAGTACCTGGTGGTAAACGCGACTCATCAGCGTCCATCTCACGACAATAGGTCCTGCCTGATCTCGTTGCGCGTCTCGTTTTTCGCTGGACGTAAAACGAATCGACATTGGCGCGGAAAACACAGAGAATTGTCCGATGGATAGTTCGAATAGGGGAAGTTCACCAAAGCTCGGAGATTCGGGGTGTGAAAAATGGTTGGCAATCGCGTCGAGGTTCGCAGAATAACGCGACTGTGGGCTGCGGCGCATTGCGTAACTACAACAATGCGCGCCGCGGGTTTCTCCCTTTGCGCCCGCATTTACGGAACGGCGAAGCATAACGGTATAACGCGAGTGCAGGCACGTCATACAAAAAGTTGCGACACGCTTAACCAGCACGAGCGGGAGAACAGAGCTTGGAGAGCGGAGTGGAGGAAGAGGGCGGGTGAAAGAGGGGGGAGGGGTATCGAAATACGCACTTTAATCTGTTGAATTTTGTAAAGGTTTTACAGCGGTAACGGATGCCTTGTAAAATACATTGTAACGTTCTATCGTATAAAAATCCAGCTGAAATGTGACGTTGGGTAACGTGAGATCAAACGACATATTATTATAAGCGAAGAAGCGTTGATTTAACAAGCGTCACTTAAGTATGATCATATCAAATTTTGAACTGACATGATAGTCAAAAACTGTGGGAAAGCTTGATGAGTGAGCAAACATTCTAACTTTCATTTTGAAACCCTAGGTTGGACAATTAAACCTGAGCACTGTACTTTTAACAACCGTTTGTGTCGAAAAATGAAATGCCGATAAAAGTCACGGAGATGATTACAGGAGACATCCTGCTTTGTATAAAAAAAAGCTGCAGTCTATCCATCATTGTTTGTTTAGTTCATACTTTGAAACATGTCTCAAAGAATAAGTCGTGAACTACGCAAGTTTTGCAATATCCATTTAAACATAATAACAATGAAATAAAAGTAGTATTGTATGAAGTAATCGCATTACTTAGTGACAAAATTCAATCAATAGTAGAATTTAATGTAATCCTCTAATCAAGATTTAATCCTGTAATTAAGTAATACTGCGAAATATTAAAATATAGAAAAATTCGTATCAACTTAATTTTTTTTTTAATGAGAATTTATGACGCATTAGTTAACGAAAGTACCAGATGGAAACTTTTGAGGAAAAGTTCAGCGTATACACGTTTCCTTCTCGGTTAGAAGGTTCTGAGGGCGACCTAGAATACGCAGAAAATTTCCACACGTACGAAAAGGTCTACTCAAATCCCACTTCAAAGATAAACGGTGACACCAATGCTGAGTTAGTGTAAAGAGAATTTGCGATTTTCAATTTGCAGCCCGTTAATTAATGTCGAGGCACTTTTTACCCTTAAGAGGGAAGCCGTGAGAAGGCGGTAGGATGACAGCCGTATCTTGGACTTTAAGACACGCGCGAGTTAATGTTAATTAAATCGCGAGTGGCGTCCGCTATTTAATTAAGAGAACTTGCAGTTGCGGAAACGAAGACCCGCAGCCCATTAAAATGCCTCCTTCACTTTCCTAAATATATAATCATTCGATATTTAATAATCGTATCTAGAGAGTACTCGAAAAGTTTTAAGAACTCAACGCTTCAGTCTGTATTGGAAAATCCATCTAGGCTGTACCATTATGATCTGCGGGCATGCTTTAAATTCTCCTTTCCCCGTAGTTTGATATATAGCTATTATTTTGCACAGGAAGGTGTAAATCAAAACAACAACAAAAAATTTGAAAAATATACATACATCGACAATTATTCAACAGAACGTATCAATTTTAACAGTACAACGGCCGATTAAGATCAATTAACGAATTTAAAGAATTACAAATATGCCGTGAACTTGAAATAAATCTCAATATTTATGTTCTTCTTTTGAGAACATCTAAACATTCACTTTGACAATTTACATCTCAGTAGTCATTATCGGTTCTAGTCATTTTAGTGCACTTGTCCCTGATAACATGTCTTGACACTTATCTCTCAATTTTTCTATATGGAAAAGTATAAGAATTTATTTCAACCACTCATTCAGAATCCGGTAGACCGTTGTCAAAATTCCACACTCACGATATTCATCTCAAAATAAAGAACTGCCCGAAATTGGGAAAGAATTGTGACTTTATTAAAAGTCAAGAGGAACGAATAAACAGCGGAGTCTCGATAGCGCCTTAACGGAGCCGCTTACGGTAGACTGGCCACGTTTTCTATGGGGGCACACGCGAGAACTAGAACGCGTAACATTTTAATAAACGCAATTATCCGACCCACGGTCATTTAGGTGTGCACGTATACCCGGGAGACAAGAAGCAAAAGAGGTGGAGGAGAAAGAAGAGGACGTAAACCTCGGTCAGCGTCTTAAGAATAATCCACGAGCCCTCCATTAAGCGACATATTCAACGGTGCTGCCACCGCAGCCACTAAGCTCTCGCCTACCTGACTACTTACCAGCTCGTGACTACCGAGACTGCTGACTACGCCTCCTGAATATATCCGGACGCGTATTAAAATTCGGGGCGAACCCCCGGGCAAATTGCTGTATCGTAGATCGCTGCCATTATATCTGTCACGCAGGATTAGAGGTGCTTTACATTACCTCGACGAAGGATCTAATGCGAACGGTAGGCGTTCGAGTGACGGGGACTGTGCTTTGATCGAAAGTAAAGAATGAAGCCCAATTCTCGATGATTTTCACAGAGTGTCTTACGAGGAAAACTCGAGGATAAAAGAATCTACTTGTACCGTTTATAAACAGGTTTCGCTGTGCATCTAGCACGATGCCGGCACG
The DNA here is from genome assembly GCA_038496175.1 of Ampulex compressa. Lineage (NCBI taxonomy): Eukaryota > Metazoa > Arthropoda > Insecta > Hymenoptera > Ampulicidae > Ampulex > Ampulex compressa. Next base: position 64,978 of record JBCFXI010000915.1, read on the forward strand.
TCCTGCAAGTTTGTGACTTTTGTTCGAAGCAACCAACTTCTTCCTAGACGCTAAAGAATTGGGATGTCACGTATGACTATAGTTTGTATACTTTGTTCTTGTGGACGAGGAAAGATAGAAAACAAGTGTTCTTCGTGCAACGTCCTGTTGAAGAATGTTTATGGAACGATAGAAAAAGATAGATAATGGTCAATGATGCGAGATATATAATGATCGAACATTTGCTTGCAACTATTACGAGAATTCCTTTCGTTTCTGAATTAAAGTCACTCTTGGTTTCTGTTTTTTACGTAAAGAAACGATGCATTAATTGTTCTTGCCAAAGTAACAATAGACGTAATTTCTGCGCATATAATTCCGTTCGCTGATATTCCTGCATCTTCTTTGAAAATTTTCTCCATTACTGTTTCCGCGTATCCGCTTTATTTGTCCATCTCTGTCTTACTTTCGCACGTTGTTTTTAATCTTTGTGTACCTTTTTTCAACAGAACAGAATATAATGTTAAAATAATGTTCGAATTCACAAATATTTGTACGTACATTTAAAAAATTACATTTATCATCCAGTCCTTCTATCTGCCTTTCAGTTCTCATGTTCTATATAAAATCTCTATAAAGAAATTCAATAATTTGATGCAAACGATCGCAAAAAAAAATTTATGAATGACTGAGTGTGTTTCGACAGGTCTCCTCACTTTCGAGTCACAATCGCGCATATGTCTCATTTTTCATGAAAAATACCGCGAGTGTCGGAGGCGGTTTCACCAAGGGAACGGAAGGCGTAATTTGCGCACGGATGATTAACTCATGCGACACTACGGCGGCAGGTCCAAGGCTCGGACGAGGCTACCAAAGGCGTTATGCGGCGCGACAACGCCTACTCGCTACTCGCTTCCGAGCGCGGCCACGCGCAGTTGCGCCTACGTCGCTTATAAATAACGTAATTACTCTTCCTGCCTCCGCTGCTATTCCTCTGCCCCCTCTTTACTTCCTATCTTTTTTAATTAATCCTGAAAACGAACGGAAACGAAGTGCGCTCTAACAGCCATCGCGTTTCCGGATTAAAACTACGGCAACAAACTTGCGCGCAAATTATTTGATAAATCAGCAGAAATTTCAAAGTGTAAAAAAAAGTAAGAAGAAAAGAAAAATTATTGATAACGACAACGGAAATTTACCTGTATCGCGATTACATATTTCGAATAAATATACCTTTATATTTGAAGAGACCTCCTTTTTGGATTTTATGCACCGTTGTATGATGGTAAATATTCTAATTACAGCTGGGCGGAACTATTCTTCCTCAATTATTCCAAAACAGTTTTAATCAAGATATACATCGATAAACAGGCGGAAATAAATCATTTTGACGATTATATTGCAGCATCGCCCCCTTTTAATCCGTTGCTGCGCTTTGATGTAGGGAGATTATGAATTATTCAACAATCATTTTATTCATTGAAAATCAAAATACTTCCCGGTTTGTTCGTGATACGCGCTACTTCCACACAGGATAAATTGCGAGATATCGAAGCTAAGATAATAACGATTGGGAGATGATGAAGCAGATAATAACGGTAATTTCGCTCGGCTACGATATTCATGGTGCTGATAATGCTCCACACAACGATCGATCTTTGGTATCTTCGTTCCTCGCGCGTACGACTTTATTAAAGATAAGGCGCTTCTGAGTTCAAACGAGGAGCACCTAAAAATTAGAGGACAATTCGACGAACGTACCAGCAAAGTTGGACGACGTACGAGGAACGAAGACGAACAGGAAAAGAGAAATAGGTACGTTAAGGAAGAAAACATCTGGTATTACGAGCGCGGGCTCTCGTCGAAGGACGATGCGCCTTTTTTTCCCCCAGGAGGAAGGACGGATACGCCATTCGAGGGGCTTTTACGTGGCCATAACTGTAACGCCGTCACGGCGGTGTTACGCGTAACACGTGGAATACGATAAGGGATCGTAGAATCCCAGGATGCTACTGCGGAGACTATCAAACCATCCCTACCCCTCTCTGCGAAGTGTCACGAACCTGGACGTTTCTTCCACGATATGCATCTGCCAGTGGATACCTTCAGCTCCCTGACGTTTTTCCTTTTAACCCTCTCGAGCTCACGGTAATCACGGAATTACGTGCCGTTGCGTGCTACGTCCAAAGTCAGCTTTTGTCTCTTTCCACATCCGTAGGTTATTACAGATGAGAAGATCACTCGGGTCGTCGAACGATTCCTGGGTTACATATAACTTTGGCGGAGGTTAAAAGCACAAATTGAAGTATGGTTAGAGAGTGAAATTTTAAAGGAAATGTAGGTTAGAAAGTGTTCATCGTCTAGCTTCTTCTTTCAAAAGTCGCTTATAATCACAATAGTGGTGAGTGGATAAAAATAGTAGAAATAGAAAAGAGTTATCAATGAAAGCATGGATTCAACTCTAACAGATTATTCAACTTTCCATTGAGAATGGAATAATGTAGTATACAGAAATGAGTATATCCACTTGAAATACGCGGTTTGGAATTGTAACAATCACTTTTGAAATTTCCCACGAACTTCGTGTAATACATCGGAATCGATTTTAAAATTAAAGACGTAGAATTGAAGCTATTCGATGAATTTAATTCAATATACGATCTTGCTATCGGTACATCACACGCGTTCCATCATTTTTGTATCATTTCCTTACTCATCAGAAAATTCCATTGAAACGAATTCCTTGCAATTAGAGCGCCACCAGTTCCCAGAAACGGTAGTACAATTGGAAAGTAATGAAACGTTCTAAATTATGCCACTTAACTTATGCCCTTAAATTACCATCGAATACCTGGCCGACGGGGAAAATAAAACACGCGAATTATAGCGGAACTCTACCGTACCAGGGTAGATTAATGTCGGGCGAAGGTTTCCCCGACGAATCGGGAGGGCAACCGGCTGAAGGAGATATTAACTAAATTTCTCGTGGATGCGCGTAGGTATATACCGGGCGGCGTCTATCTCAAAATATAAACCGGGCTGCGCACTAAATTTTCACGATCGCGCCGAAGAGTGCATTTAATTACGGAGAGGAAGGGTCGTTCGAACGGCAACGTCTTTCGTCTTGATATTTTCAAGGAGCTCGGGGCCCTCGAGCTTCGCAGTCGAGGGTTAATTTTCTCCGAGGCCAATAGGAAGGGCGGGAGGGGCGGGGGGAGAAACGAGGAGCGACAGAGCAAATACGGCGACGAGGGTCACCGAATAAAATTGCGGTGAGGCCAGGAAGCCCAGGCCGTCCTGGTTTGCGGCGCTGACCGCAAATTAACGACCGCGACGCTCGAGATAAAATAACAAGCCGCATAAAAGACCGCCGATACGTACCGATTACCTCGACCTACCTCCGCGCTTCTGCGCCCTTCTCTCCCCTCCTCTAGTTCTTTCACGGCCCTCTCTCCTCTCGACTAGCAAAGCTCGAGGAAACGAGGAGTGCCGGACCGGATCCTCCCACGAGCGACGGGGAAACGGCGGGACTTGTCGATTGGACGCGATCTCGGATTCCGGAAATTCGATCCGTATCGACATATCGCGCCAGTGTTCCTACGGTGGCCGCAGCCGATCGGAGTTGCGGCTTTATTTTCTAACATCGCGATACTGCGAATACAGGCTACCGTGAACATTAATTATAGTCATTAGAAGAGCACACCTGGGCTTAAAATTCGAGTACAACCACTTGGTATGATCTAACAGTAATACTACATCATAGCTCTGCAAGCGTACTAGTATTGTGAAGTGCTTTAACACTAAACCTACCACCCGTCTCCGACCATATTTGTGTACACCATATTTTAAAAAAAATATTTTATATTTTTAAAGAAAAAGGGTATAAAGAAGAGATGACAGTAGATCGACAGAATGATTCGCACTCTACGGTTAAGTCATGGAAAATGTCAAAAAACGTCCTCTTAGGAGGTACCGTGATTTTTTTGAGAAACGAATCACCGATCATTTTGACCGCTTCGGTAGGTTTAGTGTTAAGTACTAATTATAAGATCTGGAACTGAAGGGGCGCATTCAGGCACAACGCACTCAGATCTGCTATCTCAAATTGGAGGCAATTGGTTAAGAATCACCGTTCATTAAGACTGATTTCGTAGATTCTGATTATACGATTGTGATGGTTGGTATATTAATTTAAGGCGAGGGTGGAAGAATGCGGCTCTATCGCAAATAATGACTATGTGCTATGTAATATTTTAGCAACACAAAATCCTTTTTGTCAATAAACAAAATTCTTATGAAATATGATAGCTACCTAGTTTTTTTTATTTAGTGGGTAAAGTCAATAATCGATTACTGAAAGTTACTACATTGGGTACAGCTTTTTGATTACCAATAATAATAACGCAATATTAAAAAAACAAGGGACCTGTTTCATAAAACTTACAGTTATAATATTAAAAGTTATTTATTTAAAATTGATATAGGATATTTAAAAAAGGAACTAGTAATACAAGAATTGCAAGTTTTAGGAAACGGTACTCCTCTACCATTTTGTAATGTCACTCATTTTTCAAATATTATTATTTCACAAACTTGACGTTATAGTGGATAAAAAAGGGCAATCCAATAAATAGATTATGTATAATCCTCTCTATAATATTGTTGCGTCAGGGGGTGCGCGCAATAGAATACATAGTTCGGGAAGTAATAATCTAATTAACAGTTCTTAGTTTTAATCGGCTCCTGATTATTTATTTTTTAAAATTTATTAAAATTATTTTTAAGATATTTATTATTTAAAATTTCTTATAAATTTGGCTTTCAAAAACAAAATATTGTCGTACTGCTGGCATTTGGCTTCGTTGACCAATAAACTTGCCGATCACTGGTTTAAGGGGATGCTGATCGATGGAATTTGACGAGAGAGAGAGAGGTTTCCTACACTGTGGAATAGTTCTTCGAGGCTTCGTTTTAGAAGACAGAGACACGATTTGAGGCTGGACGAAAACCGAGACCTCCCAGCTAGGTCTCGGTCCTCACCACGATCGCTTTTTTGTCCAGGCCGCCTTAATAGTTCGCCTCTTTGTCCCGCGATCGACGCGCGGGTGGCACAATCCTCCTTGGTGCCGAACTATCTCCGGAGTGGCTCGAAGACACCAAACCGAAATCGGGTTTCCTCTTGGTCTCACTGACACACCTCTTCTCTTCTCCTTCTCCTCCTTCTGCTCGGCCTCGTTCTTACGGTTAACGAACGTAGGGTGTGAAAGAAGACACACTCGACTCGAAGGTTGAGGACCTCTCGAGTACGGGACATCGTCAAAAAAATGGAAACATCAGCAGTGTAGGTTAAATCGGGCGTGATTTCCAAGGCTTTGCATTATCCATGGTACCTTAGAAGTGAGATCATAAAGCAAATTCATCTCTAGCGCTTGTTTATGTATTCCTCCACCGATCAGTGCTTGTTTTGGGTCTTAAACCTTTGGTGCAAAATTTGTACATGCAGGATATATTCGTCGGACACGACACTATTCGTACGCTATGAGGCTACGTCTATGTTCGTGACTAATATGATAAGTTTGAATTGTTGAATTTTTCTTTCTATTGTAATACTTCAGTGGATAATCCACTTCTTCCTTACATATTATTACGTCGCTTTTAAATTTTATAATCATTCGTAAGCAAATTTTTGTTTTTTTTTTTTATAATCTTTCAGCACACTACATTTGCCTGGCCAGGCAATTTTTGTCTACGTTCACCTTTTCGATCAGCACTAAAAAAATTATAAATATTACGTAGTACTGAATAAGTACACATTACCAATTAAAATATAGTGAAGTGCTACAGTATGGCTAAGCAGCATTGCGCAGTGTCGTTTTCAAGACTCTTCTGCGAGAAATGAAAAATCTCGAATATCAAGCAGCGTATCCAAAGCACTACAACAAAAATTTTAATTGTCGCTTACAGCTTACTAGATAGTCGGACAAACGAACAGTTGTCAATGAAATATTAAAAAAGAAAAATCAACATTATCAGGAAAGTTAGTTTTTGACATCCTGAGAGAAAATACAATTTCAAATCCTACTGTCACCGCGGAAATTCGATACGCGTGAGGATCATACTCCAGCATCAATCGTGCGCTGGCATTGTGAAAATGAGAAATCGTACGACTAGGCGAGCACGGAGGAGAAATTCCATTTCGGCGGCACGTTCCTAAAAAATCGCCCGAAATTCGTCGCGGTGAGCATCGCCGGAAGTGGCACCGGCGTAAAGCTTTCTGGGAGGCGTATCCTCACGTAGAACATCCGTCGGTTCTCGTTTCTCTACCATGACACGTATCTCCGCCCTTCCATCGCGCCAAGGAACGCGCCTCATTAATATCTTCATTAAGCTTTTTCGACCCAAGACGTTTTATCCATTTCGCACCAAGTAACTCGCATCGCAGTTTATATTCGAGTGGCACTACAAAATATATGATATACAGTTTGTGAGGAAAATAATACCTGGGTTGGGAACTGCGACGTATTTTATTTTTGATTTTCCTTCATTCTATCTTTATTCTTCATTCTTTACTAAATTTTTAATTTCCGACAGTCTTTGCCATCATTTGTTACGTATACACGCACTCATAAGTAAACTGCTAACGTGTACCTAGTTACATCACGCAATAAATATGCAAAATATATACAAAATTTGTGTAAATAAACATTTTTGAAATCCCTCAATGATGAGACACATTTTCATCAAAGATCATTTTGTTGTGTACACTTTTTTTAAATACGCGTAAATGAAACTGAAATAAGGTTAAAGGACCCTCTTCATTGGTCTAAATCTATGAATCTGCTAAATCGGCACTACAAATTAAAGTGATTTCTGAAATGAATATTCGTAATTACCATAAATAGAAAATAATAGTATGAGAATATTATCCATTACCTCTGAACAATTTTCCATGTGTATTTACTTGGTTCACGTGCAAAAACAATTGCAAACATTGAAAGCACTGAATTTTGATTGTCTGGAAATATGTGAGATGTTTGTGTGTCGTCCGGACATTTCAGTTCTCTTACAAGGAAGAATATTTTCAGTCAGCAGGTAATTTCTTAAGCAAATAAACTTTACGAAACGTGAATAGTCCGCTTCATACAAATACGTCGGAGATATTTACTCCGGACCCGTCTAGATTATTTCCCATACGTTGACTCAAGAAACAGGCCATTATCCTCGATGCTTTCTTGGATGCATACGGATCCCATTTATTGTGCATATCTACGCTACAAAAATTCTTTGACGACACAAATCCATATACAAGAGATCCCCACACTCTCTAAGATCTCCTGCTTTTAATATTCGTACCTTCAAGCAGCATTCAAAGGAAAATAATCTTGGCGATTATTTAATAAAAACTCAAATACTTCGCGTAGTAAACTCCACGGTAAATATTCGCAAAGGAAGGCCTAGCCGCAAAAAAAGAAATGGAGAGGACTCTAGAATATCTAAGGTTCACCCGCAAACTCATCAGTAAAATATACACGCGAATGTCACAAGTCGATAGAAATAGAAATGCGCTCATGTTTGGAAATCGTGTATATAGTAAAGTCAAAGAGACAGAGGTACGCGGGAGAAGTAGATCCTGTTCTTCGTCTTTTCATGCGTATCGACAAGGAAAGTCGGTCCCAAGAGTTATGTACCTTGATGTAGCGGATAGAGGCTCGGACTTCCACGCGGAAGATTCGAGTTTGAATCTCCCCCATTACCTCTGGTTTTTTCCACGTGATATGTATATCGTAACTCTGGTAGTTAGAGTCCAGTTTAAAAATAGTAGATCCTAGACTAAATGATCTTAGCAATCGGTATGAAAAAAGAAAACGCGTCACTTCTAAAACGCTGTACATTAAAACAGAACCGTACCCAATCAATTTAGAAACCGACACCTTGAATTTAAATCCGGCTTATAGTAATCTCCTATATAACATCAAAAACTCAACACGGCAACCCTTCCTTTCACATGAAACTTAATTTAAATTTCCCGCTTTAACATTCTATTTGGTATTAACAGTCATCAATGTTTTTAACCCACTGCTATCTTTCGAATTTGCCTCCAGCGTCATTTCCACCAAATTCGACAACCAACATCTATCTCTTGGCTAAAATGAAGCAAGTTATTAACATATAAAGTTACGTAACAACTAAGTGGACACCGATTATTGGGCATTTAAGTGCTTTCACATTTTTGCACGTGGGGAGACATAAATAATACATTTTTTTTACATACTGCTAAGGTATGTTTCTTTCCTTTGTAAAGCTCGCCTGTATTTAGATCCAACAACTATCTCCATATTCTTCATTTCACATTTTCTGTTTTCTCAATAATATTTCTTAGCTCCCACGATTCATATCCATTTTCACATTTTCTTTTGGTCGATCTTGGCCGAACAAATGCGGATGATTTACTTAATCTCTATCCCCACAACTGCAATTTACTTACACACATAACAATCAACGATTTTTCCATCCAAAATTTCTCATAACTGTAACTATCGTAATTCTTTAGGTTAATATATCTGATGACGACCCATAACAGCATCGACACGTTGTATAATTTATGTACAATTCTGAGTAAGAGAACAGTCAAAAGTAATTATGTCTAAAAAAATGTCGATCTACTGTTCCCACAATCCATTTTTTCGCAATCGCCGCGGCGCTTCACATAATCGCGGATTATCAGGCAGGGCTGTTTATGCCACGTTTAATTAGAATTAAAAATTTAAATTCCCCCCTTAATTCCCTTTATACTATATTTAAAAAACACCAAATAATGTTAATTACACGATAAGAAATGTAACATATTATTATAATTCATACAATTACGTAATTACACATGGAGATGAAGATATGCATGAAAACTATGTGCAGATGATTCAGTAATGCAATATTAATAATAATAATCCAAGGAGAACTGTTTACAGTCGAGGTTACATGTACATATGTATTGGGTGAGTGCAAAAGTTCGTGCGGAATTTGTAAGTAAAAGTCACACAGTGATTAGGCAAACAAAAATCATTATTCAATCAATGAATGATGATGATTCTCCATCGTTTCCTATAATCTTTTCCCAACGTTTTGGCAGCATACGGATGTCTCAATCATAAAAACCGCGCGGTTTAAATTCGAAGAACGAAGAGACGTCGTTTTTTAAGGCCTCCAAAGAATCAAAGTTTTTTTCATTTAAATAATTTTGCAATGACCGGAACAAGTGATAGTCAGATGGTGCGATATCAGGAGAATACGATGGATGCGTTAGGGCATCCTACTTCAGGCTCTTCAGTTTGCGCAGCGTCTTTTTCGACTCCCTTGCGATTTGACAAAATCGAACGTGTCTCTTTGATTTCTCGATTCAGATTGGTTAATTGGCGACAGTACTTGTCCGAATCAATCGTTTCGCCAGCGGGGAGAAACTTAAAATAGATTATGTCCTTGCAATCCCACCGAACAGAGAGCATCACCTTCATCGGATGCAAACTGGCCTTTGGCATTGCGTCACCATGCTCTTTTGACTGTTTCCATGTCCGTTTCCGCTGAACATTGTTGTAGAGGACCCATTTCTCTTCGCCCGTCACTAATCGATCCAAAAATGACTTGTTATTGAGCCGCCCGAGTAAAGAAACGGCTGCAGAAATTCGCTTGATGTTGTTCTCCTCGGTCAGCAAATAGAGTACCCATATATCGAGCTTCAAATCGAATCCCATCTTTTTTAAACGCCGGAAAGCGTTTAATCTGTCAACGTTAAATCTGTCAACGTTTAGTGCTGTAGCAACTTCTTCTGTTGAAGTTCGCGGATTATTGAGCACTAAAGTACGTAAAACGTCGTCATCAATGTTAAGAGATCGACAAGAGCGTGGCCCGTCTTCAAGATTAAATTCTCCGCGACGAAATTTAGCAAACCATTTTTCCACAGTTCGTTTAGCTGGTGCTTGATCATGATAAACATCCTGAATATTTTTTACGGCTGCGGCAACGTTTATTCCCTTCCGAAACTCGTAAAGCATATCATGCCGTAAATGCACCTTATCGATACTCATTTTTAAAGTGATATTTCTCGAAGCAGTTTCTCTGAAAACAAATGATTTTTTTTTCAATGAAAGCCGAAAACGTCACCATTCCAACGATATATAATATGTAGATGGAAGTATTAATGACAACACTTTACGACGCTTATAATTCCATCTATTGAAACTCCGCGCGAACTTTTGCACTCACCCAATATATAGTATATGTATATAGTACATAGAAACTAATCTATAAACAGTTTCCCTTGGATTATTTTTATTATTGTATTATTGAATCATCTGCACACAGTTTTCATACATACCTTCATTTCCATATGTAATTATGTAATTATATGAATTATAATATAATTCTTAATTTCTTACTATATAATTAATATTATTTGATGTTTCTTAAATATATATATATATATATATATATATATGTATATATATATAAACACACGCGCACGCGCGCTAAAATTACTTAGTTTGCAAAAAGGTAAATTTAATTTGAAAAACCTGTAGACCCTTCTAGGGAATTTCGTATCAGCGAGAGGCAGAGTAGTGAGGTCAATAGCGTGGAGAGGAGGCAGCCTCCCAAATGGCTCGGTCGTACCAACGTACGATACCGACCGCAATGCGCGGTCGCGGATTAACAAAGGTTCATCCGAATCGACAGCGATCGGCAGTCAAAGGTCCTGTACCGATAGAACGAAGAGATGAATAGTACGGCTGAAAGCATTCGAATCCCGTGGTGTATCGTTCTCGAGTTTAAATCGAAAATTCCGCCAGGCCGCGAATTAACCCTTTGCGGTCCAAGACATTTTATTGGTCTCCCAGCAGTCAATTCGCGCTGCAGCTGACTTTCAAGTTACGCTTCAAGATGCACAGTGAACGATCACGAAGGGATTTCTTAAAGGCTCGTTCTTCATAGTCGGAAATAGAAAAGTAGAAAGAAATTGATTTGGTTGCCCAAGGTTCGAGTAGCCGACTCCAGAAATTACAAATTGGACCGTAATGTGGAATATTCGATGGATAAGCATAGAAAGAAAAGTAACTCTGACAGCAACTACTATCATAAATACGCAACCATCGATTATTTTATACCACTTAACTACGGATTATACATGACTATTATAGGTATCCTGTAAGAGTTCATGCTCCATCTCTGAAACAGCAATACCAGCGATATATCTTCATTTCGACTGGGTTTCGGGCTCTACGTGCCGTTGAAGCGGAACGGCCTTCCAAAGACTTCTCCCAAGTATCCCTGGCGTTTTATTGTTCCTACCCCTGACAACATTAGAAGTGAGATAACAAACTGCTCACTTTTGTTCTTACACACTTCGGAAGTGGGATAGTTCTCACAATCGCAATTAATCATCGAAATGGAAACTCAAGGAGCGTATCTTTGGTATTAGACAATATCATAAATACCTAGCCTTCGATCAGTAAAGATGACATTTTTAACTGTGACCGGAGAAACCGCAGGGATCGAGTGCGAATGATGGAAATTTCCTGCGGATCGGCGGACGAGACTCACCTGGCGATAGAGCTAGAGAATAGCCACTCTGCACTCGAGGGGGCAACGTCGTCGAAGCGCGGAAAACGAGGGCGGACGGAAGAGGAGATAGAGAAGATCGTAAGGTGGGAGGTTTACTTTCGGTGATCCCATGACTCCGCCACGAAGGCGACACGGTTTAATGGTTCGCCTGGGAACGGCTGCTAGCACCTCTCGGTCCTATGCCTTCGTTCTCCGTACTCTAAGAGCCTCGCTGCTTCTTGACGCTACCTCAAATGGTCAGTACGAGTATTACAGCAACGATATTAACCCATATATATGATAAGTACCATACTCATCATGAAGAAACGCCATTTTTATAATTTTTCGTAAATTAACAATACTCGTTATAACGCAAACGGAACGTCATTTTCTTCATAATGCGTAGACACATTATTCACGATTAACGGATTATTCTTTGGAACGTACTCAAAAGTTCTCTTCAAGCTTCTGCTTCGTACACCATACGTTAAAATGATAACACGCACTATGCATTTTCATCGATACGGATTAAGGACGATGGGAAACACGAAGGAGGACGCGAAAGGAAAACACGGAGGCGAATAACAAAGCTATGCTTTTCTCGGCAACTCGGAGAAGCAAGTCACCTCCGGGGATGATGCCTATTCGGTAAATCCTGAGGATGCAAACGGCAAACTTTTTAATTAAGGTCGTTACCTTGAGGAGGAGCGGAGGCCATTCAGATTTTAATAGACCAACCCTCGAGCGTCTGGCAGACAGGAGAGCCTCAAATTCGATTCGTCTGCGACGAGTTGAAGATACTCGATTGTGCAATCCCTATTGAATGGCCGAAGAGGAAAACCGTTTGAACCCTCTTTCCTCTACTCGGTCTCGTTAATGGGATAAGGAATAATATCGGAAGTTAGGCGGATACAGGTCAGAAACTCGCGTCGCTACAGCACCGCTGGATGAAGCGAGCAAGAGTTTTGTTTGAAATATTAATTTGTCGAGTCTCTATCAATCTGCTCAGATTTTATCTCGGCTTAAGTGTGAATTAAAAATATATTCGTAGATAATAAAAGGTCGACTAAGATAATAATATAATTTTCAACCACTGTGATCATTTATCTCAAACAACACTGCTAAAACCAGTTTTGCGAACTATTGAGTTTGCAATGTGTACCTTTAATGGACGAAAGTTACTATCTGCTCCCTAATTTCAACTGAACAATAATACCGCATAACACATTTCTTCTCAATCTTCACGATAAACAATGCAGAGCTTACCAATAATAATAAAAACATCTGAGAATAGAAGCAAAATAACAGATAAATGAATGAATGACTACACCGTAGGCAACCTTTTGCACTAGTATGGAAATATGCATCCTGGACAAACAACGATGCATCCAAAAGTTAAACCTCAACAACGATTCGATGCAAACCACGCTAGACGAATGAGGAATCATCCTCGAAAAAACAAGTGACAAACGACAACACTCGACTCCTCTAGCGGTCGAGTGGTTTTTTGGCGGAACCGAGGAGCGAATTATTTGAAGGGGTGATTCTTCGCCAGAAGCGACGGCGACTATGATCTCCGGAAGAGCTTTTGAAAGTGGAGTTCGAGGGGCTTTAAGAGAGCGCCCCGGAGAGCAGGTGTTGAGAAAACGTCCGCCTTGGTGGGGATAAGTAGGTGTGTCAAACTAATATTTTTGTAAACTTTTCGACGAGCCCCCATATTTTTCCCGACCGCGGTTCCATGTAAAGGAGCAGGCGAAGGCCGGGGGTGGCAAAAGACGAGAAGGCTTCCCACCAAAGTGGATGGGTAATAACCTTCTTGCACCGGTGAGAAATGATTGGCAATCAAAGTTGGTATTGCACGTGGAAGACGACCGCCAGTCGAGGTGCATTGGGTCTTCCTTCCAAGGAGGACTCGTTAACCACCTTCGAGCTATCATCCTCGTGTTTTCATCTCCACCACCCTATGGTAAAATTATCGAGAGCTTTTTTTCATCTCGACACTCTCTCTCTCCCTCTTTCTCCCTCTCCCCCCCCCCCTCTCTCTCTTTTCGACATCTCCGCATTATCGACATAGTCAAAATGAAAAGGAGTCACGGCAATCGTCCGATGATATTCACGGTCGATTTGTTGTCGCAGGAATATCGTGCGACATTTCGAAAATGAAACTATACTTAAAAGTTTAGGAAGTAAGGAAGCTTGGGAGAAATGAAAGAAAAGGTGAACAAGTATTTAAATCTTTCATGGCTGTGAAGCTTATAGACTTTAACAATGTATCGCCGAAAGATTTTCTCTAGGAATTCTTCGACGAATACTGAGATTATTTAAAAAACTCTTAGACTGTAGCTAAAAGTGCAGGATGCTTAAATAATCCTGATTGAATAAATGAAGGTTAAGAGTCTGAATGAAGTGATCAAAGTCGAAATTGTTCTCTGAAATCGCAAGCTGTGTCCCGAAAGTTCATTTATTTTTCCTACGTAACTCTTACATTCCGTTATATAATTATTCACCCAATTTTCACAAGCTGAATATCGAATATGGAATTTCACGCTTTCCAGTTAAACGCCCGTCTCTTCGCAGTGCACAGCGCTTTTCCTACTTCGAGAAAGAATAGGGCTGCGATTCGAGAATTTCGTTGCACGATGTTCCTGAAATCCGGTACCGAGAATGTTTCGGCAAGATGAGTGGATCCTCTTTCCTCCCATCAACGGCCACGCGTGCCCAGCACTATTCCAGGCATTCATACGAAGTTTAGCGTCACTCGAAAGAGAAACAAGGAGCTGCCGTCATTGTTCCAACGTCGAAAAGCGCGCTTAAGAGCTGGAAGAGCGATTAAGGGAGAGAAAGGAGGATTTAACGAGGGGGCATGCCTAGTGTTTGTAGTCTCTCTCCCTCTCCCTCCTGCTTTCCTGCTCCCTCTCTCCGTCCCTCCTTCTCTCCTCTTCCCCTCTCTTCACCCGCTCGTCCGCGATTTCCTACTAATGGTACGCGCGTACACGGACCTGCAATAAAAGGTAACGGAAAGGGAAAAAAGTCTCCTAAGAAGGTAATAGTCTCGGATTTCAACGGGGGAGGACGAACACCGGACAAATATCAAAGATGAAAAAGAGCGGCCGCCGTGCCAGCGGACGAAGTGTGGAAGAGGAATAATAAGAAGTCGATGGCGTTAAAAGGAAGAAAGAGGGACAAGGTCGGCAGGCGCAGAAGTGGACTGTAGAACCTCGACAAACCTACCGTACAGACACTGCGATGTCTCTGTCCCGAGGATAAGCTACCGTGACGATTAACCTTTTCGGATATATCGATACACGAATGTACATTTAGTGTAACACTAAAACTAGCAAATCTGTTAAAATAACTAGTCAGCTGTCTCTTCCAAAAATGGCTATGATTTATGACGGTTTGTTTTGCTTTCCTTTTGCTTTCTTATGGTGGGTCTAATTAGGTCTATTTGTTTGTTGTCATTGGCTGCCCCCTTTTTTTGAGCAATACATTCTTGGTTTATATAGCTATATTGGAAGAACGTTATTCATGTATATGTTAGTCGTATTATTATTACATTACCGATAGTGCTCAGAGCTTACGTAAATCGATGCTAATTTATTTATGTATTTTTATAGCTTTACCGATTTTTTGTTACTTCCTGCAATGCTCCCGTTCTCAAATAGACATCAGATCTCGGGTATAATCGAATAAAACAGTAAGCACGTATAAGAATAAAACTGCTCACTAAGATCACAAATTCGTAAGTGGTTTTAAAAGTGTCTCGAACAAGAAGGTTAGGATTTTCATATATATGCATTGAAAAAAGTAAATGACTCTTTTCCTGGCTGTGAAAAAATTCTTCCCCGTCGGTTCACGTCATATCTCTAGCGAAGGACTGGCAGCTGTCGATTATTTTTCAAATCTAATTTAATCTTTAATGGTTGAAAATCCATGTTAAGTGGAAATCAGATTAATACTATAAAAAAGGAAAGATCGTGTTGAGTGACATGCTAAGTATTTTCTTTTCACTTTTATGTAATAGTAATCATGTTTTCCTTTATATAATAGAATCCACCTATACCTCATAATATCTAAATTGCGTTCTTTCCTTTCTTCATTCCCTTCTCCTCTCACGGATTTTCCCAACGTTATCTTTATAATGCCAGATCAAAATCCTAATGGTCTAAATAACCTGTCAGCTTTGTTCGCATCGATGCGATGAGCATTGCTGCGTATTAAGCACGTATGTATAATGCGACGCACAACGTGTCGATCCGCATTAGCAGTAGCCCGCATTTCTATTATCATTTCGCTCAGATGTGGGATTCGTTTATGCCGTCCCGCGATTAACGCATTCGATTAGCTTAAACCGGCTGTACTCTCAATATTGAAGTACCAAAACTCCGATATCCTCCTACATCATACCGCATAACATAATATTAATTATCTATCCGATAGCTATTTCGTAAACATTGAAACGCGTAAATGCAAACCATTTGAAATGTCACAGTTGTGCTGCTCATCAGGTTATCAGTGAAAACGCAAGGACTAATCGAATTTTTCTATCCAAATTTGTCGCAGATACCGAAACTTATAAAATGCCTCGTGAATGTACAATAGTTTTATGAATTTACAAACTTTTATCGAATAAGCAATCATGATCAATGTATAGATTATTGAATAATAGTCCGTATAAATGTTCGTACGAATTTTTGATCTAAAGACTTGCAATATCCTGCGAATCATTTGAAAGATGCTACGGGCTGTCAATACTAAACCTTCTTGAAAATATATATTGACACTTGTAAGATATATTTATTAGGCGTGTGATGTCAATCGTTTCTGAGATATAAATATTTTTGTATATTAACATTCTAATTATCTAAAGTTTAGTTATTTGATATTTATAAAACGAGTTTTATACGTCCTCCTTCCATTTTGATAGGGACTTGGTATCTTTTTACAGAATCAAAAATCCGATAAAAAATTCCATATATCTGTGGAATAATTCGAGAATGGTCAATTCAGTTACGTAATTATTTTAAGTCATTTATCGACGAAAAAGGCACTTTGCTGCTCAAATATCCCTATGAAAAGAAGTTTTAAGAATTTAAATAGAGGGATCGAGAAGACTGCCAACCAATCCAATTCACCTTTACCCGAATGTACCGTGTAAGTACTTTAAAGAGTATTGAGCTGACATCTTCAGCATGATGCTTTGCAATAGTATGAGTAATAAATCAATTTTGAATATATATATGAAAAGAGAACGAGGAGATTCTGAAAAATGTTCAGATTTCAGCAACGTTTAACCTTTCGAACGATATTTACAGAGATTTTTTCACTGCGTACTATAAACATTGAATAGTTTTATTAACACCTTGTACATGCTATATGTTTCTCTAAAATTGTCCTATTTGATCAACATAGGGTTTAAAGTTATACACTTTAATATCTAACTTAAAATATTAAAGTTGTGAATACAATTATAGTATATCTACGTTCTAGCGTTGACCATATCTTTTTTATAAAAAGAGGTATACTACTTTTATCTGTATGATTTTATTCGAAACACATGACGTTGTTGGTGGTGCATCAAATGGTAGGAAATCGTTGGCAAGTAAGCGAACATTACTTTATATTTTACAACTACATCACAAAATATTTCTAGCTCATATTATGAACAAACCTCTGAATACGGTTCATTTTTGGGTTGGATATACTAACTTTTGTAAAATCATAACTTTTCGTACAAATTTTTTGATTTTATACATTGCATATTATTTTCGTACATTATAATGTACATGCCGAAAAAATTCAGGGAAAACTTAAATAAACAACGATTCTTTGTATCTTAAAGAATCATATTCCAAATCACTATATAACACCCAAATACATTTTTTTACTTTTATAAAAGCAATCAGCTCTAACGGAGTTAAAACTAAATCTACCGAAGCGGTCGAAATGACTACTTTCATAGAAAAATTGCAGTACTTCGTGGAAGCGCACTTTTTTCAGGTTTTCCACGATTTCACAGGGCGTAAATTTTTCTATCCATTTATCGACATCTCTTCTGAATACCTTTTTTTTAAGAATATACGCGGTATCCATAAATATACCCAGAAAGTGTCTGCTGAGTTTAGCGTTAATATTATCAATATTATACATTTATTAGCATTAATATTATCAATATTATACAAGAAAAACTCTCACATCACACGATTTCCCGCCATCCAGTCATAAACTCCCAGCGGCTGCGCAATCGCGATCGAACCAACAGTCCACCAACGGTGAAAACGCAAAGTAAATTGCGGGAATACCTTCCGAACTGGACGAGAATGAGGAAGAGAGAGAGTGTGTAAGAAGCCGAGGAGAGGAAAATAATCAGCGACCTTGCCGTAGCAGGAGCGATGCCGCGGATTCCAGTGATCCTCCCTCCCGCCTGCGGCTCGGCCTCGGCCTCCACGGTGGCGGCTCGCCAGGGTGGCAGGATCGTTCGAGCCGCGAAAGAGGGCCCGTAGGTGATTATGGGAAGCCCCCGGTCCCCGGGCCAGATCAGAGGTGCCGCCTTTTGCGATGACGGAGCGATCCTCGCGAAATAATCACCCGTCTGTCCCGTCTGGCCCTGTTTTCTTCTCGGCGAATACACAGGCGGGTCGAACTATAAGGTAGTCGGACACGTACCGGGCCGATTAATCACCTGGCAGCTATGGAAACGCGTCTCAGAACACCAACGAGACGGCCATTTGCATCAGCCGCCGACGTTTCCACGGTGTCACCGCATGCAGCGCTTGGCCGGTTTGTTTCCGAGAACGCTTCCCCCGACCTAGGTCCCAAACGTCTTCTGCGGCAAAGGTGTCAGCCGAAAAGACGAGATTCTAAAGACTAGATGGAAATTGTAAGATGCGAAGGACGAGATCCAAATGACGATCGGCCAGGCGAAACTTGTTCGTGTTCAAGGATTACTTCGTACGTACGCTAACACGCCACTTGCTCGATGTCCTGCTGAGAATAATCCTCTGGATTTTTGTTCAACCCTTTCGCTACGGCAGTGTGCTCCGTCGGAGTGACACCGCTGAACGGGCCACCGTGCCGCCGGAGTAACGCCATTGAACGACGTTGATGCGAATGCAATGACGGATGCCGGATATAGCCGACGCTCGTACACACAGGTCGTCGAGTGGATGCCGCGTATATACGGCGCCCGTACGCACAGGTCGTCTAGTGGACGCCGCATATATGCGGCGCTCGGCGCGCAAGGGTTAATATAGTTTTTGCGGAAATGATGTTATCTTACACACGATCTAGCTGATGACATTAAATAGACTAATAACCTATGTTTTCTTCTGTACTTCTACTTTGTCGCATTATGTAATGTGACTGGAATACGTGTTTCAGAACGAATTTGATGATGGGCGAGGTTCGAAGTATGCAAATTTTCTTTTAGTATGCAAATTCCAAAGATTTAGCATGAGATATTTGATCGAAATCGACATAAGGGAGTTACGGCAGTACTATCAACCATTATTGCAATATACTCATGTATACCAAAAATAGCTATGAATGCTTGTAAAAAATACAGTCTTACAAATCTGAAAAATTTTTATCAGAACATGGAACCCAATCATTCGGCACAATTTCGTAGTTGTGGTATTACTATTGGTTTTTAACATGAGGAATTTACGTACTGCTTTGATGAAAACTTATCAATGGCCCACGATATTTTCCCAGTATTGTTGAGTACCGCGATACTTGCTGAATAATCCGTTGTATCTTAGTAACTAAATTCACCCAGGGCCAAGATTCGTTTTGGAGCTGATGCGGTGAAAACTATCGAGAAACCAGGCAGATATTTGATTCTGGAAGCCATGTTGGGCCTCAATGTCTAACCGTGAGCGCTCACCCCTTACTGTCGTCAGTCTTGACTGACCGATGGCGGTTATCGATCTGCAGTATCATGTTTCGTACTCGCGCCGATCGGATGCCTGTCTTCTGCCTCGTACTTCCGCCACGGTGTCGGCTCAAAAATTAATACCCGCCAATCCTCGAAATATCCGGAGGACCGTGGTGCCCCCGTTTCCAGGCTATCGTGTCTAATAATTCATTGAATCCGCCGAAAAAAAAGCAGGCAAAGGAGAAGGCAACCGAAGCACCTGTTGGTTCAACAAATGCATATGAAAAAAAGCATATTAGAAGGCCAGCACCGACGCATATATATTATCGGTTGATTCAGAGCGATAAGTGATATCCGGTACTTGTAAGTAATAATAAATAGATTTCACGTTTGGCTGGACATTTTTTTTATGAGTTTTTGACAAAAATTGATTTCTTCTTCTATTAGTCGTTTTGAAACGAGCACAAAATGTTAGAATGGCGATTCAAAGATGCCTGGTTATTTTTGAAAAACTGTTAAACGATTACTACGAATCGTACACCTACCATTTTGGCTAATCTTCTGGATTATTTTTATCCACTCTATACTTGAAAACAATTCTATACAGGTTGAACCACTTAAAACTTGCATCGCAAATACTTCTGAAATGGAAGGCGCTATGGATATGCGGTTTTCACAAAATTGAATTGTAGGCAAGGGCTCGTAGTTTCAGCCCATACACCGATTTTTAGACGTTTTCAAAAGTGTACTTACTTGCAAAAGGTACAATTTTTTAAATGAAACAATGCCTATTGACAGTAAGCAAATAAAAGTAGAGTAAATTAGAATATCAATGGTGTTTTTTGCAGGATTCTAGTGCAAGTCGTTTATAAGATATCGTCTTTTGAACGTTATGAATAAAACGACGTATTGCTGCTGCCTGCGCTGAAATCTGCGTTAAAATGCTAGAACGTGTACAGCAATCTTTACATGGCCGACTGCAAGTTTGTATTGAAGCTGGTGGTGGCCATTTCGAGCACAGGGTTTGAAGTTAGATAGGTTCTTTACAATTTAGTTTGTATTTACCAATTAAGTTAGATACGATATTTGAAAAACAGTAGTACAATTTAGGATACAGGTGTTGTAAATCGTACTTTTCACGCGTTTCAAAAATTACTCAAATCACTCTCTTAATTTTATTTCATACGTAGAATATTTATTTCACCGTCTGATTATATATATATATATATATATATATACACATATATATTATTTTTAAATCTATTTTCACCATACAATTCATATTGTATCGTTTTCTCCCAGCTTGATAAACATCGCGGAGAGGCGACCGAGACGTCGTTCAATAAATTTATTAAGAGGCTCTCAATCCAAATAAAACGGTTTTGGACATTATTTCCACAAAGAGCGAGGAACCTACCTTTAATTTTGTTACGTTCACGCTACAACAGTTACTCTTTAAGATCGATGCCTCTCCTCGCTTTTCTCCATTACGTCATCCAAATCCCATCTTTTTACCCGCAGTTTCAACGAATTCGTTCACTGTGGGAATGCAACGAAATTAGCCGAACCCCCTCGCACTCTTTTGCGATAGAAAGAAAGACGGTTAACGAAAGGAGAGAATAAGAAGGGGTGTGGAAGCGAGCTGTGAGGAGGAAAGAGTGGAAGAGAAGGAGGACAAGAAGGAGCAAAGGAAGGCGCAAGGAGCGTGACCTGCGTAGCAGCAGGAAGAAGCCACCTTCGAAACAGGTGCAGAGTCCGTTCGGCAGGGAGAGGACTCGCGAGCCTGCACACCGAGGTTAATGATTCACCTTTACGACTAACAGACACTGGTTACCTCTTTCGTTTCTCTCCGCTTGCACGGACGGTGTATCCGACGGAGTATCCGCCCGACTTTTATCCGATAATCGTACATTCACTGCCGCGGGAGCCTCACAAAATTGATATAGAGGGAAGGGTAATTAAAGTCGCGATCATAATTAATACTTCATAATTCAGTCAGATCATAATTATAAAGCTTCTCTGGTGCGTCGCTTATCGGCCACGGAGAGATCGAGTTACTTAATTGAATTAATTTCGCAAATAGAAAGAGAGATCCACCGAATGTTCGTGGATTCGTGCACTGGGATATCGTAACGACGATGCTCAGATTGTTGTTCTAAAGTAGAAGGTACGAGGAACCTAAGTTCACGAGGAAAAGGTTGCGCCAAGTGAGGAAGATAAAAATGCTCGTGTCGTACGATTAAAGTTATCCATCTGGATTTCGAGAATACACTTAGGAATTATATACCAAGGTAATGTCAGCGATTTTAATCTATTAGTATACTAATATTTTCAGGCTAAATATGTATTCGTTTCAGTCAACTGACAAACTCAATGAGTATTACGCCGATCGATCAAGCTATTGTAAGAGTTTCGAAACTGTGGAATGCAGCGTTTATATATGATATATTACCGATTACCGTTTATATCATATATATGCATTAATGCGTAGGAATCGAGAAGACAGATTTGGAAAGCGACAGTGAACAGTCAAATTAAAAAAACAAAAGAGAAAGTCCAGTAAGAAAAGAAGAGTAGAAGGGTAGAAAGGTAGAAAATACATATAGGAAAGTGAGCTAAAAAATAGGTTAGGACTACTTTGTAATTAATACATTACTTGTTATACTGCAAGAAAGATTATTGCAAAATTATATCCCCGCCTTACACATCTCTGTTCCGCCTGCGCATTACATCTAATTCCAGATCCTGATCTTCCTTTACACGATAAACATATTCATGCGTTGTAAAACTGGTTCGAAGGACGATCGTTGACGGCCATTCCGACGAATGAAGTTATGCGACAGGGCTTGCGGGCGTTAAAATTATCTATCGCGATTGTTAGACCCCAACTGGACACCAGCCATGGAGCAAGATAACAACAAAACACGTAATCACTTGGGTTTCGATTTAATGTGAAGAAATGTTCCACATAGATCTAGAATATTAATGTCACCAACCTATTGTCGACTTTAGCTTTTCGTTGAGCATATAACAATTGTAAATAGGGCGTTAGAGAAAACAAATGTTACGGATGAATTTAATATCTCTCCAAGATTTAATGCTTCTTTGAATTATTCCCCTTCCGATGCATCATGCGATCCTGGCTCCGCGCCACTAACAGCATCTCTCTTACAGTTTTTCCCATAGATTAAGAATTAATCAAATTAGAAACCGCGAGAAATAATAATTCCTTAAATTCGAATAACGAGCCTAACTCCGGAAACATACCAAATGGCTTAAGTCATTAGTATATCAATATTCTTAACCCAAACGTCGCTATCTCCTGCCCAATCACTATTATGCATATCAATATTATGCAATGCTATAACAAACAATTATTCCTAATGACATTATTTTAAATAGTGTAACCGATTGGTTATATAGATCGCCTTAATGATCGACATCGATCGATATTGATATACCAGCGCGTGGATCCATAATGATATGTTCCTCTCACAGTCCCGGGGGAGTACACTCCTCGTAAAGGTGCGAGAGAGAGCAAGCGGTTCAAAATTTAGAGTGAATAAGCATTCAGGTGTATACGCATATATTTATATAAATGTATATATGTCTTTACTCAGAATTATATAGAAGGAATGTTAACCGTCTTTGCCTATGTATTGTAGTAGAAATAAATTTAATCATTGGATTTTACGAAGAAAGAAAATATTTCGCACGAACCGCGAGGTAATTGCGCATCTAAATCAACGTCCTAGCGTTCCAAAACTTGAAAAATATAGCGAGATATATAAAAAAAAAGTAAGGAAAGGTTGTAATAGGAGCTATAGTCGTGTAGTGGATAACGGTTTGAACTTCCACGCGAGAGACTCGAGTTCGAATCCCGTCCGTCACTTCTAGTTTTTCCATATGATAGGTATTAGGTAAAAGCACCAGTAGTTAACGCTGCACCAATACTTGACACTTTTCCAAAAAAAAGTATATAAGTGAGGAACCGCTAGCTGAAATACATCGAACCTTATTAGTGTATATAGTATTGCTCTTCAGCTGCTGAATTGTGAACTACTACGCACAGTCCGCCATTGCGAAGTGTCATAATAACTGATCACTCAAACCTGTGCGCGACTTTTACGATTTTTGCGTATTTTGTTACATAAATTGCTAAGGATTTGGTTAAAATGTAATTATTGAAAGTCATTAATTGATTTTTCTCCATTTGTCGACTACTAAATTTTCTGTCTTTACTGAGTGTCAAATATTGAATCAAATTTTACTTAAAAAAAAGCATTTTTACAACCGCCATCAGGAATGAATACTTCTAACATAATAGAAGAATAATTTGTGCGGCGACTACTACTCTTACATTTCCATAAAGTAAACTTAGCCTCAGTTATGTAGACAAATAGGCAACAAATTTCTTAAAGTGTCAACTACCGGTACCTTTACCTTACCGTAGCTCTGGTAGTTCTGAATCCACTTTATACACTAATTCCTAATCCGAATAACCCTAGTGGTAGGTGCCAAAAATTAATGTATAAAAGATGAATAATTATTCAGAAGAATCATAGATCCTAAGCTCGATCGATTAAGCAGTAGACAAATCATTGTGGCGCAAAACTGGATCGGAGGACGATCGTGGACGGGCGGTTCCGGTGGATGAAGTCGTTCGGCAAGGCTGGCCGGGCGTTAAAATTACCTATCGCGGTAACCGGGGCGAAAGGAAGATCGATTCCGTGAGAGGGGGCGAGCAACGGCGCAAGAGAGGCTGCACAGGGGCGCGAGGCGTCGAGAAGAGCGGAGAGGGGAGGGGATAATCGAGGAGGGAGGATGGGATAATGCGTTGCCGATTTCGCGATGACGCCGGGGAAAAAGGAAGAAGCGGGGCGGGGGTAACGATGCCGATGGAAAAGAAAATGGAGAGAATCGAGCGCGGAGCGGATCTTTCAAAGAGGCAATTTCGTAATTACGAGAGAGGAACGGCTCCGTGGAGCGACCTGCTGGCCGGAACGAGATCGTATCGCGTTTTTCTTCTTCGACTGCCGAGTCGGGACCGTGTCGACCGCGCGGAGGCATAACCCTTCCACGAGATAAGGATCGGCCGAAACCCCATGTATATATTTCGCGCGCCTCCTCCCCTCTTCTTTCCTCCTTGAGCCATCTTCAAGAACGAGGATCCGGTCCGGTGAAAAGGAAAATTCGATTGAGGATGCGCAACGATAAGACGAATCTCGATATTAACCCCCTATAACCCCACGATGGCTTCAAAGTAACGTTCCGCTCACGTGTTCCTGTCCTAAGTCAGTTATCGTTTCTTGGTAGATCCCAAGATTATCGTAAATCCATTAACCTTTCGTTACTCTTTCATTGCCATTGACGGCGATGGTTGCTTTCAAAGTTTGTTCGCAGTGTCTTGCAGAAAATAACATTAATAATGATAAGATGATGGAATTATGTAGAAAATAACGGTAAACAGGTTTATTAAAACGATGCAGATATAACGTTAAGGAATACGATTAACGTTTACAGAATACACGTATTAATAATTCGTCTCCGTCTAGAAATTTTGTGGTGTCACACGCTTCTTCCCGTTACGTGTCTTTGCAAACTCCTTGTTTCCCCTTTATTTTCACCTGGCGACTCCGCGTACAGCGGAACATGCTTTACGTGATTGCCGAAATTTATCATATCCCACAGTATTATTGGCGCTTTTATGCTCAAGGACTAGCTATGTATTGAAAAGTCTATCGTCGAAAAAAGAGTAGGCGCGTGAAATTAGGTAGGAAAGAAGATTAAGACATAATGATAGTATCAAGATATAAGAGAAATGCCAACTACAAATAGTTAATCTATGGAATATTAAGGAATCATCGTAAAAATACATGCTCAAAAAATATCAAGCAGATCGTAATCGCTTTTCCTCGTTTCGTTCCTTCATACGACTTTGTCATTCAGCATTCAAAAATGACTTTTTTGTGTTAGTGCAATCAAATTTAATATGAACCAGCTAATGCTAAGTTATTTTTACGGTACTTTTTTATGTGCCCCATCGTAAATTTTTGTTAAAACCCACGAACATGATATGCAAGGTAAATCAAATTTAAATACAGATTCAAAAGATCCCACTCCATTAATCCTTCTTTTTCCTTTTTAATTCAATATTTTCAGTGCGTCACTGTTTAAACGATAAAAAATGTCATTATCCTTTTTTCGTTAAAAATTCTCGATAACAAAGATAAGTGACACTGACAACTTGAATTCGAGAAAAAACATTACCTCGCAAAATAAACGATTGTCGATATTCAACGTAATTGTATTTTATTAAATTAGCTTGTATATCGCGTGGGTTTTAACAAAAATTTGCAATGGGATTAATAAAGAAGTGTCGTAAAAATATTTTAGCCAGCTGGTTCATATTAAAGTTGTTTGCAAATTTTACAAGAACGGTACAAACTTGGACATGATTTTCGAAGCTAAAATCGCTAATGTCCGACAATAACATTTCCTAGAATCAACGTGCTTTAAATGCGACATATAATATCATTTTAATATAGAATTAACATGAAAATAGAATATAAAATGTGTAAAGGCATATACCTTACTTGGCGCAATAACACGAACAACTTCCATTGTTAGACACTGTCAGTTTCGGGTAAACGGAGCGAGGCAAGGAAAATGGAAGAACAACGGCCCAAATGACCATGTGCCCCATTATGATCCTTCGTGCCTAATTTCGGGGAAGGGAAAAACTTTAGCGTACAGTCGCATTGCATTTTCAGCAACAATGTGTTACATCGTGGCAGGAAATTAGGAAGACGAATAAGCAAACACCGTAACCAAGGCAAAATTCAGGAACGACTGTCTGCTTCTCTTTGAAATACTTCAGTGCATTTCATAATTCAAAGGTGTATTCTCTTCTGCTCTAATCTTGTTCCTAAACGAGAATGAAGTCTAGCATTGATGAGAGATTAAACTACCCATCGCAAACAACGGTAGGACAATAGCTAGAAAAGTTGCCCAATGCATACTGGTCAACTAAATAGTACCGGCTCATATTTTGGTAACTAATTAATGTTCGCGACTTCTAGTAGTAAAAATATAAAGGGTGTATGGAGTCAATAGTATAAAACACAACTCGTGTTATCTCGATTGATTTCGTGTCAATTTGTAGAACTGGAAAATTTCAAGTAAGTTTGATGTAAATTTTGACCAATTATTTTAAGATAAATTTTAATTAAACACTACAATTGATTAATAGATTTTGTGTTTTCTGTGAATATATTTAATGCATCTTTATAGTAAGTTTCTAAAAAAATCACGCTGAAAGTTTGTCTTAGTTTTAATTCACTAACACTTTAACTTATAATACTTTCTTTTTGAATTTTTGAAGCATGGAAAAAAAATGAGACATTGGACGCAGGAGCGTTGAACGTAGACAAAATATACCATTGTTCAAATTGCTTGTAATATGTTTTACTTTTAATGTTGTCTAAGAGTTTATTGTTTCAATTTGTTATATTGCACTTCATATATTATTTTAATGTTATTATATTGATTTATTTTGCTACTGTTGTGTTTCAATATCTCAATCAAAATCAAAATTCAAAAAAAAATAAATTATATACTTTCAAAATCAAATTTATTACCAAATAAAGTAGGTACTATTTTGTAAAGACAGCAGTACGATTAGGGATATAGGTGTCATAAGTCGTTCTTTTACGTTTTCTAAAATTACTCAAATCACTCTTTTTACTTTATTTTATACGTAGAATGCTTATTTAGAGAGTTTCTGCAAAGATAAAAGTATAATTGCAAACAACAATTTTAGTAAAAATGTGTGTTGTTTAATAGATATATAAAAAATCCTTTAGGTAGTACGATTTTGGTAACTGTTCCCTATATCGCTTTAACTCTAATTTGTAAATATAGTATGTTACAGTGAATCGCTTTGTATCGTGCACTATTCCAGGTATTTTAATGTGGCACTATATCAATATGTGATTTATCAAAAATAACGGGAGAAAATATTTGCGGAAGATGTTAGTGTAAGAAGAAATATAAACTGGAGCTGAATTTTAATGATATGGAAAGTAGAGAAAAGGAATAAAATGATATTTATTGGATTAACTGAATGGCGTAGTTGTCTGGTAATACTAAAAATTTAAGTACCAAACTTATGGATTTACGGTCATGGATGTAAAACCAAATTAGACCACTCGGTCAAAAATGTTCCTTTATTTTAATACATGACCTTTCAATCCCTGTGGTGACGATTCCTTTCAAATATATAGAAAGTGCCTTTTTAAAATCTTATATTTTATATAACGGACTTCATAAAGATATTCGCAATACGTACATTTTACGTATTCCTCACGTTTTGTGTTTGAGATTAGCTCGAACCAAAATTAAATCCTCTACCATTCATTTTTTATTCATTTAATTTAAGTTTGAGCTAAACGCAAACCCAAAAATATGACTCGTAAAATCTACATACCACGGGTACCTTTATAAAGCCCGTAATATAGTTAAAAAAGGAAAAACTTTCCTCTACAGCCACCGAACGTCCGATTTTTTTCAACGCCTATGTTAACATTAACCTTCTATTATTATAATAACACAATACATAGAAGCAGTGTTAATTTAAATTTCTCATTTAAATTTAATTAATACAATCTCTAATAATATAACGGCCACACAACCAGCGGTGGAAAGAATAATGGCATTAAGGACCCCACGTAGCAAAAGGAGAATGAAAAATTGATACACAAAAATGCTCTTTTAAAACCGCTTCGAACGAACTATTGAAAAAAAAAAACTTTCTACCTCACAGGAACAAAATATGTATTAAAATAAAAGAACATCCTTAACTCAGTGTCCTAATTTGATTGCTCGAACCACGACCATAAATTCCTAAATACAAGGTGAATTTAGTATATCGGTGCCCTTACAGTCCTTGATCCGCAACGGAGCCGGAAGCAGTCAGGCTTGCGGGGGTTGCACGCGCGTCCGTTTAGGCGTCGGCAAATAGTCGAAGATACTCACCACGTAGGGCCGTTAGCAAAGTTTCCCCCCGTCGAACGGTAAAGGGTAACGATGCGGGGGACGGGATATCTCGGCCGGATAGATCGAGATATCTCCGGCCAAGCCACAGAGTCGTTTGCCAGCCAAGTTTAGGCGGGCGTTGCACCGCGGGTTGCTGCACACGTGAGCTCGAGGGAGCGGCAGCCATTAGCTTATTAGCCACTTTCGAAGGGACGCGGAAGGGTGGAGACATTTTTCGATATTAACCCCTACACCGTTGCGCACAAGCCTCGCTTTGACTTTGCTTGAAGTTCGTAGTTGAAACCGCGAGATAATATTTTTCATTCGGCCGGCAGGTACTTCGGTATTGTTTCTTTGTTTCTTTGTCTTTGCTAATGACGCCTGGTTGTCTGGTCCGAGATCTGTATTTTTAGCAATGCAGAATACTTAATTGTTAAAGCACGAGGATGAAAACGGAGAAAATTGTAACGGAGTTGTGTAGAATAGTATAAGAATAATATAATTAATGCAAGGATTACTGACCGTTTTTTGGACGTATTGGGTTGTTCGGAAAGTCATTTCGTTTTGTTTTTCGTTTTTCACCAACCAAAAACTACTGTGTAGAATTAATAGAACTTTTTCACACACAAGCCTTGCAATATCAGCTCTCAA